>JAJLWW010000137.1:0-62861 GCA_030570935.1 Geotrichum klebahnii
AATGAGCTCCTTTTTTTTTTTTTTTTTTTCTTGGTTTGTTATCAAATGAAATAGGCCGAAAACACCCAAATTTTGCTAACGGCAAAAGCTGAAACTGGCCCTCCCTAAAAGCGTAGCCTACAATCGAACATCCACGTCGGCGTTATTGTGAAAGGGGCATGTGTCAGATAGAGTCAGATTAGAACCAGATGTAGTACCAGTAATAAGTAATATAAATAATAATAAAAACATTGCAATCCTTTAAGGTCTAGATATATATATTTTTACAAAAAAAAATACTAACAAAGAGATTTCTATCTTCACATACTTGATACTAGCAGCACTTGCCTCCTGCTCCTCCGCTATTGTTGACATTAACTGAACCTCCAGTAACTCCAGCATTGTCGCCTGCAGAGTCATACATGTTCTCCTTGACCCGTCGAGCAAGAGAAAAGAATGACTCCTCGACATTGTCGTTGGACTTGGCAGAAGCCTCAATAAATGGGATTCCGAGATCATCAGCCAGCTTCTGACCTTGCTCGGTTGAAATAACTCGTCTATCACTCATGTCTGACTTATTGCCAACCAGGATCATGACCACATTTTCACTGGCGTGCTGTTGTACATTAGCGTACCAAGATTGAATATCTTGAAAGAAATAAGTTAGCTATTAGTATATCTAGGTTACCATATAACTTACTGTTGAATGACTTCTCATCGCAGACATCGTAGACAAGCAAGATTCCCATAGCTCCTCTGTAATAAGCAGTTGTAATTGTTTTGAATCGCTCTTGTCCAGCTGTGTCCCATACTTGTAGTTTGACCTTTTTGCCATCCAAATCGATTGTGCGAATCTTAAAGTCAATACCAATTGTGGTAATAAAACTAGGGGTGAACTGATCATCGCAAAAGCGAAGCAGTAGGCAGGATTTGCCAACGCCTAAAAGTTTAAGTTAGAAGTTGGGTTTTCAAGAAATATATATATATATATACAAATATGGATATATATAAAACACAATATACAATACATACCAGAATCGCCAATCAAAAGGAGCTTGACAAGCAAATCATAGCTTCGTGTGGTGGCCATGATAGATAACTAGATCCGAAGACGAAGATGCTACTGTGGTGTTTATACCTAAAAAAGATCGATAATATAAAAAATGCTCTTTGTACTAGAAAACCAAAAACCCGTTTCCAAAGAGATATCGAGCACACGCAAAAGGGGGGAAGGTACAACCTAGTGCAAGAAAGAAAAAAAAAAAGAAGATGGTGAGTGAGTGGGTGGACTTGAGAAGGAGAGAGGGAGGGTTGGTTGGTTGGTGCACGCGCGTGCTGTTAAAATGGTGAATACTCAGAAATTTCTCGCTTATGTCATCCCATAACCCACCCTTGAAACTCACTCATAATAACAAAACATAACAACATGATAAAATAATTGCATTCAGACTTTTCAATCATATCAAAGCAAAGGCCAAGTAGGTCATATTTGGCAATTTAATTAGAAAAAAAAAGATGAAGAGTTATGATTAAAGTTGACTAAATTACTTGTGTGATTGAATGCTTTGCTTCAAAAGTACGCTAATCGTCCATGTATGAGAGTTAATCCTGATACCCACAACGAAGGACTTAATAGGGACGATAGTCGCAAATAACTTTAACACCCGTCGCTTAAAGTAAGTGAGTTTATAAATTCTCAAATTGGAATTGGTGTGATAATTATACCTGGAGCATATGCATGTATGTAATATATATGGGTATTGATAGTTATGGGAGTTGTTGTCTTTAATATATCAAATGTATGTGGTCACTGTGTTTGTGACACACTTATCTAGTCCAAATTACATGATATCGACAATCCTCTGATACCTCTAACGCCCTTTAACTCACTTTTTCCTTTAAAGTACTGCATGAAACCCATACATCAAAATCTTGGAACTAGACATTATAGAAATTAATTATTATTATTATTTTTGTTGTTCATGCAAAAGATATATAAATAAATTATTTGTCCTTCCTGCTCTTATTCTTGTTCTCTAGGAATTTAATGTATGCCTCAGCGCCAATGCCTCCAAACACTGCAAGCACACCGAGCCATTGTCCTGAAGTCAGTGTATGGTTGAACCACACTACACTCAGCAACATGGAGAACATTTTGCGAGTGACAGTAACTGTGACCAGAATCATAGACCCGTACTTTTCGAGCGTGTAAAAAATAAACACCTGACCCAAAGCACCGCACACTGCAAACAAGAGAACATCATTCAAAGCTTGAGGATTACTTCTAATAAAGCTTATCGAATCGGAAAGTTGGGTGGTAAATGGACTCAGTAAAAATAGCGACGTAAGAACTGTAGCTACCGTATTGAGGCCGCACATCATATGAGGACCTGTAACTGCCTTGTTGGTATGAAAAATATGGTCCTGTGTGGAATTGGTGATCCCATCCAAAAGAAGGTTTATGCTCAAAAGACCAATTCCAATTATAGATGGAGAAGTGGCCCCATTCAACGAAGTGCCGTTAGACGTTTTGAAAAACGTAAAGAAAAATACTCCAAGTGTAATCGTGGCTACTACCACATACTTGTACAAGGGAAACTTGCGTCTATACAATGTCAAATGCAAGGCCATGACTGGCAGAAGTTTACAACTTTTGGCCAGCAAAAGCGTAAGGTAGTTGACATATTTCAAGCTGGCATATCCAAAGGGACTCGAAATACTTTGCGAGGCGGCAACAAGACCAAACTGTTTCCAAACCGCAGGGTCTGATAACACAGAAGGGCTGTTCGGAGATCCTCTTTGCTTTATTCGGACGTACATGTACCCGACTATTGCCGCAAATAATGACTGAACTGTATTTAATACCAACGAGCCCTCGAAAACTCGTTTATCGGGTCCATATGGCGTTGTAGATATGCGTTCTTGGAGGACGGCCCATGTCATGAACGACACATAGATTCCGCTGACACAAAATAAAATGTCCAAAACCTGTTTCAGGTGTGGAGTTACTTCTGTGTGCTCTTTCCCAGACAAAACATGCCCACCTGCGTCGCCCGCAATATGCTTGCGACTCAGATGCTGCTGCTGCTGCTGATATTTATCTTCTCGAGACCTAGATGATGAACGAATGACTGTAGTTTTTGACATGACTGGAACTAAAAAAAAGTTAAAGAAAAGAAAAAATGGGGTCAAGAAAGGTGTGAACGTGGCAAAGATCGGAGAAGAAATTGCATTTCATTTTGTTCCCAACGGTCCTAAAAAGGCATTTTTCACTAGCCTCATTAGGGTGAGGGTATGTATATGTAGGCCTTACCCTATTAAGAACTTTATACAGTTGTATGGGGTAGTTGTATAACATTATAATGGTCCATATTCAAAGATAAATACATCTATTGATTGATAGCATTCAGTCATGATGAAGTATGGAGATTTAATCTGCTGTAGGTCAACTTAACAATCTTCAAAATTGGTCTATATGTAGTTCTAATGGCAAAAATGGCGCTTTACGGGATCAACCTTAAGTATCGCATTAGTTGTCTAGCAAATGTTTATTAATTATCCCACATTCGCTTCAAGCGAAAGAGAATATTCTATGGCGGAGATATCTCCCTATATACATTTATAAAAAATAACCTTACTTATTTGCCTTGGTTCCAAACATGGAGTTGAATCCAAGAAGATTGTTCAAGTTTGAAATCCAGTCACCTGGAGTTTTAACTACACACCATATCCCGGTATCATGCCCTGCCCTTTCTGGTTCAACAACTATAGAGTCGCCAGGGCCCATGACTCCCTTACGAACTCCATCTATAGACAGCTCGGCATTTTGACCCCGAGATTGATCCGAAACGTTTAACGATATCGACGTTGAAAGAGGGAAAATCAAAGGGCGGAATGAAAGCGAACGAGGACAAATAGGAGTTAATAGAGTGCAAGGCACACTAGGATGCACAATTGAGCCTCCAGACGATAATGAGTACGCGGTAGAGCCTGTAGGAGTAGAAATGATTACTCCGTCAGCGATTCCTCTGGTCACAAATTGCCCATTGGCATATATGTCCAACATGGTAAGATGCGGATCTGGCCCACGGTGAATATTAATGTCATTCATTGCATGGGTGACTGATATGAGTTGCTTGTCTGTAGATGGGGCATGCATCCGTGTATCATGGTAAGCTTCACACCTCAGCCTGGCACGATTCAAGACCTCAGCTTGAGAAGTATAAACATGATGGAACGCAGCTTGGCTTTCTTTGATATCTAATCAAAGTTAGCATTGAGGATTTCTCTAAACGCCAAATACTCACCAAAAGGAAGCAGGAATCCAAGAGTTCCTAGCGAAAAACTCAGAACTGGCGGAACTGACCCTTGCGAAAAAAGAGAAGTGGCATGTAATATAGTGCCATCACCACCTAATGTCACTAATAAATCGGTTTTTGACCGACAAGATACCGGTGATCCTGAATTGTTAGTTTGGACCCGCAATGTACGTACACATTACTCACCAGTGTAAAGCTTAGCATCTAAGTCATTTTCTAGCTCATCAGCCACATCATTTTCAACAATAATATTAATCTCCTCATAGGTTTGAACAAGATGACTGCTCGAGTTAGCGTGAATGCTCATGTCAAAGAGAGAGTTAATACTTTATGAGTTGAACCATAGCTTCTCGAACATGACTCTTCCATGGCTTTTTCACTATGAAAATGTTTCGTGGCGGATTATCCCATATTAATTTGGACAGTACACTCCCTTCTTTTGTTTTGTGACCTAGATCTTATGTTAGACCTTTCTTTAGGGATCAAAATGTATACTGACTCATATAATGTGGAGTAGTTCTTGGAGGAAGTGTAGACACATCTTCTACAATACACTTTGTTCTAAAGGCAGAAACAGTGAAACACCGATGACCCCATGCCTTAAGATCCACCACTTTACGAATATATGGCCCTCTCAAACCCAACGTCTTCATATTTTTTTTTTTTAATTCTATCCTGATAACCTGGCGATGATTTGGTTTGAAAGAATCTTTTATCACATATTTCCTATTTTCTACCAAAAATATTCAGCCGTACAACAGGGCAAGGGCAAGTTAAACGTGTGCTGTGTTGTGATGGTAATCCACACCTTGTAACACCAAAAACGATTCTTAAAAGGATCCGACTTCAATTCAGTGTTCACTTTGTGGTTTGTTCCTCTCCTGAACATTATATTCAACGTCGAAGTGATTTTTTTTGAGAAAAGCACTAGAATGCCCCCTGGCCTATCTCTAGAAGATTTATCTTTCTTTGACACCTTAGCTAGCTCTAAGAATCCTCCGGTAGGATCGCTTCCCGGAATCAGAAATGGACACGCCCTTGCTGTGGGAAGCTCTAGTAGTAACAAAGATCTACTACTTGACCTTTTTGCATCTCCGGGACAGTCTTTAAATAGAGCACCAGCCCTTGGAAGTGGTACAAATGACAAACCAATATCCCCTAGCACATCATTGTTTGAGGCACTTTCTCCGACTATGTTAACTTCCAACTTTTCCCCAGTAACACCCATTCCTTCAGGCTTGACCTCCAGCATACAATCTGGCCCGTATAAACCAAGTATACCTATACAACCTCAGGAAGATGACGACTTTGGAGATTTTGTCGACTCAAGCGCCCCTCCTACACTACCCCCTAAACCTGCTGAATACAAATCTCCGCTGAATGCCACTTTTTCACGGCCAGCCACCCAGGACACTCTACTCCTTCCAGAGCTGCAGGCAGGTGTTCAAAAGGGTGGCATTGCATCTTCTCGACCTCCAGCTAAATACGAAATTCAGGCTCAGATCAATGAGCTTGGCATAAACAATGACAAGCAAAGTCCAATTCGATTTGGCCAGCACATGGCAATGCCTTCCTCAGATACCAAACAGAGTAGTGGCGGTAATTTCAGTAGTCAAAAAATTGTTACTGCTCGTTGGGAAGATGTAATTTCAGCTCGGCCCGGCCCCGCCGCTAACCACAGCAAAAGCTCATCGAAGGATCAAAACTTATTGTTTGGACCTTCCTCAAACCAAAAAACAACGCGGCCCACTGACAATCGCGCTGGATTTGGATCCACTAACAAAGGCCCAATGATAATGGATATGTCAAAAAACAATGGAGTGCACAGAAAATCGAATTCGTTATTTAAAAAACCTGCGGTCACTAAAGATCTTATTCCAGATGTAAATACAGGAGATGAGTGGGAAGCTTTTGAGGACAGCCAACCTAATTCGGCAAATGATGCAGCACCAGCCAAAGTTTTTGTCCCTGTTGAATTCCAAGGAATTCCCGATTCCACTATTTTACTTACTAAGTTTAACGAAACTGTCTTACATATTGTTGACACATTGTTTGCCGAAATTGTGCCTTTATCTTATTCGTTAAAAAAACGAGTACTTAACCATACCAAAACCAAGAAATTTCTAGAGGGGTTTTTAGAAACTGTACAGATTGGAGCACAAATAATGGCAGGCCGATATCGCCGTACTGGTAATGCGCAAGCCAGTACTATACAGGCCAGTGATCGAGCAGCCCGTGAATTTGCTCGGATATGGGCTCAAGAAATCATGCCCCGCTTGCGTACTACTTTACCCCCTGGATCCTCTTCCAAGCTCTGTGAGCTGAATCCCACTTCAACATTTTCTAGTACTTCTAATACCCCTCACTGTATTGTGTGTGGACTTTCCAAAACCGAGTTGGTTCAAAAACCTCCCATGAATACAAAAGGTGCTGCATTAAAACGATGGAACGAAGAAACCAACCTAGGCCATATTAACTGCTTAAAATTTTGGTCACACCGATCTGTTTATGGAATTTAAGTTGAATATGCACTTTATTAATTAATTTATTTGTTTTTGTTTCGCTTTTTATTTCTTCCTATTCTATTTAGCTTCATTCTGAGCCAAATCATGTTGCAAAAGTATTAAGCGATATGACAATCTGCTGGCTCTCTTTTATTTTTCGCATCTCCTGAAGTAAATTTTATTTGTCATGACTTTCATTTTTTTCATTGTGCTCTTTTAATCTGAACAACTTATTAATTAGGGTCTATAAATGATCTTTCCGATTTACAAACTGTAACTAAGCTTTTAATTGTGTTATAACTCTTGTTTGCAAGTAATACAAGTAGTTCACGTATTAGATATTTGACCAAAGATTAGGTTTAATGTTAATCCAAGACTTAATTTAAAAGTAATCCTCTGTAAACTAAGATTTACACTAAGTTCATAAGTAAAGCATGAGGTATAACTAACTCTACGATTAATGTAAGACAAAATATTCAGAAAGTGAATAAGTATAGTATCTATATCAATAATTTCTCAAGAAACCTACCTTTTTGTGCGCACCTGCTCTAATAAATTCTAAATCAAATGCTTGAGACATACTGATAGCTTATAGCTGCAAGATATCTTTTCAATTCTCATTTTCTAATTGAAAGCCTAATGACATGGAATACCAGGCCATCTCTATCAGCTAGACAAATGCTTTTTTTCCATTTTAGAGGTAATAAACATGGAATGATGTCCTCAAAGCTCCTCTGTCCTTTGACACTTCCTCACCTTGTGTTCCGAAATCGTATCCTTTGTAACATCATCTAGAATAAAAATATCGTAGACGCCATTTAGATGGGACTTGTTAAAAGTATCATCTCAGTGAATAATGCTTTAGTTTTTATTTGGATTTACAATGCACTTGCACAATAGCTAACATTAACACTTTGAACATAGCCTACGAAATATATTTCTTACGGATTATCATGGATTGTTATTTTGGTTCATTGTATTCCTATCCTACAGTGGAAAATAACCTTAATTAAACCCTAACATCTTTTAGCCTCACATCTTTCGCAGTCACAAGATTGATCATATTGAGTAATATATACATTCTTACAATTACTTAGATAATATATTTCAGAACTAAATCAAGTTTGATTTACTTTTTACTTCGATCTATGTTCATCATTACTATCTCTTTCATCCCTTGTCAAAGTATCATCAAATAGTTTCGACTCTAAAGAAATCAACACGTTGCACAAATAATTATCAAAATGGCCCCAGTTGTATGTTAAGCTCGTCGACAGCACGCTTTGCTGCTCTTGAACTCCTTTTTGTTCTGTTAGTTAAGCAGTAGGCAGTTGCTAATGTAGTCTTGTTGTATTATAGAAGTCCTCCAAGAAACAGCAGAAGGTTGCTAAGAAGGTAAGTTTTCTTTGATTTTATTTCTATTTACTATTTTTCTTGCTTCATGGTTTCTAACTGGACTAAATAGTTTGTCATCAACGCCGTTGCAAACGCTGAGAACGAGATCATTGATGTCGCTGCCCTCGAGAAATTCCTTGTTGAGCACATCAAGGTCGAGGGCCGTACTGGTAACCTCAATGAACTAGTCACTGTCACTCGTGAGGGAGACAAGATCACTATTGTCTCTTTGACCAAGTTCTCTGGAAAGTACGCCAAGTACTTGACCAAGAAGTTCCTTAAGAAGAACTCTCTCAGAGACTGGATTCGTGTTGTCTCTTCTTCCAGAGGCGTTTACGAGCTCAGATTCTTCAACCTCGTCCTTTCTGATGATGAGGAGGAAGAAGAAGAGGAATAAATTGCTTGATTTCATTGGCATTTTTACCTTGAAAATTATTTTGCCAATACGGGCTTGTCCAGTCTTGTAATGATTTTGTTATGACTTTCTGTATTTTGAATTAATTTATTATTTCCAGTATCTTCAAACCTTGTTTATTATTAATGTTATCTCTATCATTTTATTATGTTCGTTTGTAAAGTCTGTAAAAGTATCTCATGTTTTCAAGTTGCATGGGATAAGAGAGTCCTTCAGGAAGTCTGTACCATTGGGAATCTGTAGATGAAACTAATTCCCAATTGGAGTTCTGTGACAAAACGTGGTGAATCAAAAAATGGACGGGGAACACCTTTGATCCAACAGTAACTTCAGAATATGATCCTGCGCTTTCCACGATTAATAAAAGAGCTCCACTATGACAGGCAGAAAGCGAATGCAAAAAGTTAACTGTTCCTGCCTTTGATGAAGCAAATAATTCATTAGTCGTAAACATTGACGTGATCAGATCCAGCTGCGACAAGTCCAATGCTTCCTGTGGCAAAGTCAAGATATCATGGTTTATGAAATTAACACTAAAAGGCGTACTACTCTGAGAAAGACTATTCCCTTCAAGATTTAAATGAGCCATTCCTTGATCAATTGTAGTTTGAACCCAGTTCTCAGTCATATATTTGTTGAGTTTCGCAACCACAGGACCCCATTCTGCCATATCAACAGCTGTAACATGAACCTTTTGTGTACCATTTGCATTACTATTGGATAGCAATGTAAGTGCCCCAAGTCCTACAATCTCAGCACCAGCACCTCCACCAATACACAAGACTCGTTTCGGCTGCGCTGGTGTAGCAGCGTTTTCGTGAAACAGGCTGGTTGCAACTAAAGATTCAAATAGGTTGGCGTAGGCTAAGGCTCGAGATGGAGTCCACCGTGCAACATATGCCTCAAGGTATTCTTGTGATCCAAACGCAGTCGGATAGTCGCGGTCAAAGAGTGCGGCCTTGACAGCTTGGATCCGCGTATTGAGAACGCCAGGGTCGCTTAGAGTGTCGTCAAAAGTACGGACAAATAAGTCTAAGATCTGTTGCTCATGATATGATGAATACGATCCCGTAGGTTGTTGAGGTTTATTTTGGCGCTCGGCTCGTCGACTTTGTTGGTTTGGACGGACCATTTGTTTAACTTGTACAGTGGTTGGAAGAGATCGAAAAAAAAAAAAATTGTTACCATACAGGAAGTTGGAAAAGAACTGTCCCAACACCAAATTGATGTTTTATATAGTTAGCATAGTTAGAAAAATAAATATAAATTTGAATACATATTTAATAAAATAAAAATAAAACTAATTAATATTAAATTATCCTGATTACTCCTTCAAAATAATCTTAACTCTAGGAGTCGACCTTCGTTCACCTTTTATAGCACCTTTTGCGGCACCTTTACTTGGAGTAGCTGGGATTTCGTCTCCTCCCTCAGTACCTTCAGACTTCTGTTCTTGCTGAGCTTGGTTATCATCACACCATCGATTTGCAATATCTTGAATAGCCTTTGCATCGCTATAAACCTCGGATCCAGCTTCATTATATGTAAAAGCATTATCGCACATTAATATAACATCGTCTCGAACAGCCTCAAACGTTTTATAGGAACTGCGCTCAGCACGCTTTTGAATAGTGTCTATCGCAATTGGACTCTTAATGACGACAAAGTAATCTGGATAGTCCTTGCGGCTGGGTAAAGTCTCGAATAACTCTGCTCTTACGCGTCCTTCTTCATCAGTGCTTGACTTGATCTCTTTCACAAGCTCTAGTGCTTGAACCTTGATTTGCTGTTTAAGTGTAGGACCCACGGCCTTTATACCTTTTCCAGACGCACGTCTTTTAGGAGCAGGCGATTCTTCACTAGTTTTTTGGGGAGTATTTGGCTCACCAAGTTGCTCAGCAGGAACCGCAGATTTGCGTCCGCCACGACTTCGCTTTCGTTTACCAGTAACAACTGGAGGAGATCCTGGCTCCGGCTTGGAAAAAACTTCGTCAGTTTCTTCTTCTTGAACTGGCTGATTGATTTCTGGCTCTTCTGTTTCGGTTTTGCTTTCTTCTTTATCGTTCTCTACTTGTTGTGGAGATGCACTAGTAGGATCAGAACTGTCCTCTAATGCTTTTTCTAGCTTTGATCGTTTCCGCTCAAGTCTGAGTTCATCTCTTTCACGCTTACGAGCAATGGCTTCTTCCAGTGTATCTGCATCTTTATCGACAGCATCAAGCCATTGCTCTTCAGTAAGACCATCGTCGTAATAAACCTTTTTACGATCGCGAGCACCACGCCCAAGCACTTCATCTTTGACAGGCTCCAATCGCACCTCAATATCTTGCTTGTATTCCTCAGGAAGTTCCTTTTCACTCATTAACCTGTCAAACGGTTTATCACGACCATACTGAGAGGTTTTATTTCGCTCAACATCCATGTCATGGAAAATCTCAGCTTCCTCGTCAGTTCGAGCTAAAATCTCATTCAATTCGTCATCGTCAATTTCATCATCCTCATCAGCTTGATTGCGTTTAGCTTCCTCAGCCTCAATTAAGGAACGCAAAAAGGCCTCTTGCTCTTCCGCAGTCGACTTATTATCGAATTTACCAGCCTGAATTACCTTTCCGTCAATTTCAAGTTTGGCGTGGGCTCGACTTAAAATAGCTTCCTCTACAGAATCCTCAGTAATCAGTCGAAGAATACGTACTTCCTTAGTCTGACCAATTCTGTGAGCACGATCCTGGGCCTGCAAATCTTGATGGGGATTCCAATCAGTATCGTAAATAATAACTGTATCTGCTGTTTGCAAATTCAGACCAAGTCCACCAGCACGGGTACTGAGAAGGAAAGCAAAGTATGGTGAATCTGGGGCATTAAACAATTTCAGTAACTCAGATCGATCATCAGCTTTGGTACTACCATCCAAACGCAAATACTGAAGTCCTCTATATCTGAGATAATCTTCCATAATATCCATTACTTGAGTCATTTGGAAAAACATCAAAACACGGTGTCCAGTATGCTTAAACTTGGGTAAAACACGGTCGAGCAATTCAAATTTACCAGCAACTCTCCACAGGTTGTCATTAGTTATACGGGTGGGATTGACCAGAGATTCAACTTCTTCAAAGACAAATGGATGGTTGCAGATTTTTCGAAGTTGCATGATTCTATTATTAAGACCTTTCACTCCAGTTTTAGAAGACTCGCCAACAAATAGAACATTATGCTTCAGCATTTGCTGATAAAGCTTAGCCTGAAGTCCAGACATCTTACACTTAATGACCTTTTCAATCTTGTCAGGCAAGTCCTTTTCCACATCCTTTTTAAGACGACGCAACAAAAACGGCCTTAAGACTTTATGTAAACGGCGAATAATCAAAAGACTTTCTTCTTCAGTCAATTCAATCTTGTCCTGTCCACCTGTATTGGCAAATGGAGTATTGAACCACTCATCAAATGTCTTAACCGAATTAAACACTTTTGGAAGAACAAAGTTAAGCAAGGCCCAAAGTTCGGGAAGATTGTTTTGAAGAGGGGTACCTGTCAAGATCAATCTATATTGAGAAGTATAATAAGTCGTCAACGTAAATGAAAGCTTGGATTGTGTATTCTTCATACGATGACCTTCGTCGATAATCATATGCACCCACTTGATCTTACCCAAGATAGGACGATCTTTGATAATATACTCAAATGTAGTAAGAAGTACCTGGAAATCACCTGAGCGAATTTGAGCTTGTTGGGCTCGACGAGCATTAGGAGGTCCCTTATAAACTACTTTCTTAACTGCAGGCGCCCACTTTTCAAACTCCAAGTTCCAATTGGTGAGCGTACTGAGAGGTACAATAACAAGATAAGGACCTGGCTGGCGTTTCGATTCGATTAAATATGCGATAAGCGAGATAGACTGAATAGTTTTACCTAAACCCATCTCATCTGCCAAAATACCGTTGAGTTTGTTGTTATACAAAGAAACCATCCATTGCAAACCTTTAATTTGATATTCCTTGAGTTTTCCACCAACAAGAATTGATGGCTGCTCCTTAATTTCTTCCTTTACGCGATGGGCCACCTGATAATAATCAATTTTTTCTTTATCCGTCTCTTCAATTTCAACATCATCGACAGGTACGACCATATTAGCCTGCTGCACTTTAACCGCCTGGGCAAGAGAATCCAAAAATGAGTTGGTTTGGCGTAGTAAATGTGTAATTCTAGTATCCTTAGTTTGATCCAGCAGTTTAATATAAGCCTCTTCATCGTTGGATCGCAAGGCTTGCAGACGCTGTTTGGCGGTTCGCTCCGCTCGCTTTTGCTCTTCTTTTTCAATATTTGAATGAGCATTTAATATACTACGTCCAAGACTTTGGCGTTTTACCAATTTGTTTTGTGTGTCCAAATTGATTTGGGCAGCATGCGACCGAATCGAGGTAACAAAGGCTACATGCTTGTGTCGTTCTTTTCGCTCTCTATCTTTGCGCTGCTGAGTTTCAAGCTGTTCAGTAAGATGTAGCTCATGAGCGCTTCGAACTTTCACTCGACGATGCGAATATCGCATGTTCATACTTTCTGAAATCGGGTCTGATTTGCTGGCCAAATTGAAGACAATATGCTGTCGTAACGATTTTTGTTTGGTCAAAAGTGAAAGAGCCTTGAGCTCAAGAACTGCCTTAATCTTTAATTCATCTTCGTTAGGAGGAATTTTATAGGCCGGATCAAGATCAACATTGTGAAGATCGAGAGTACCAATGTTTCCTGGAAGTCTCTCTAACTCTGTTATCCGGGCAGTAATACGATTAGAAATTATACGCTCACAAGTCCCAGTAACAGACTGACCCAAATGAAGACCTCCTACGGGCGGAACGTGAGCGCGTTTTTCGCGGGCATCGAAATCTTCAAGATCAAGTGAAGTTTGCGAAAAAACAGAGTCCAAAGTATTTCCTTGAGGTTTCTTTATAGAATTAACAAGAACACGTTGAAGATTGTCAGGAACATCTAAGCCACGAGAAAGAAGTTGGAAAGACAGAATCTGGGCCTTGAGCGTTGATAAGTCTGCTTTATTGGTGCCTTTCGCTATCTTGTTAGTACTGGAAACTCTATCAAAAAAAATAAAACTTGAATTACCTTTCTTCTTATACTTTTTAATTTCTTCTAATCGCTTTTGATAGTACTGTTGCTCTTTACTAGTTTCTTTCAGTACCTCGATAATAGCTCTATACTCGGTATGAGTTTGTATAGTGGCTCCTTGAGCTTTGAGAGCATTCCATCTCTAAATAACTGTTAGCAAATATAGTTGAAAAAATAAATGAAATCGACATACCAGTAAAAGAAGCTGATACTGTTCTCGAGTCTGAGGTTTTGGGATAAAGTGTTTAGCCTGAGAAGAAGCTTGGGGAGGTGACTCTTCAATATGATGGGCTTGATCATTGCCATTAATCTGACCGTTAGATGAAAGCAGGGCCACAGAAGCCATTAGCTGGGGTTGGGCGAGATCACTCATTTATACATGTATGAAATTATCTGGATCAGAATACGTCTGCTTGGTATATTCGATTCTCTTGAAGGCCTCTTAGCTGCTTGAATATAAAGAAAATGTGGCGTTTAAAATATAACAAGCTATCAAGTTGTTGAGAAGACAGGTAATACTAGATATAGTATTTAGTTGAAAAAAATTAACTTTTTTCAGTCCCGGTTTGCAGCTGATGTCGGATGTCTTCGCGAGCCTTCTTTCTCTTTCAAAGTTCCGCTTGGTGATGTTTTCGTTTGGTGGTTTTCTTGAAAATTGAAAATTCTAAGAGAGAAAAGTGAACGCGTATCTGGGTTAGGGCAGTAATGATAGGCATGCAACAGATGATACGTGAAGACTTTCGTTAGCAGGGAAAAAGTGTTCTGGAACAGAGTCGTAGACTTGATGAAGTTGGGCTCAAAGAAGAGATTGTGGGATGATTCAGAGTCGTTGGAACTTTGTGTAGAAGGAAGTTAAAGTCAGCTGGAAATGTGACAGGGCCTTATAGAAGAAGTACAAGCCAAGAGCAAAAGCAAGATCTCAGACCTTTGAGAGTAGGATAAAAGGCCTTTTAAAGTATAAACTTGACCTCTTGTATATTAAATCAAATATAATTCTTACAATTTAGCACTGGAAAAGAGCCTGAGAGTATCGAAATCCTTTTGAGCTTCTTACTATCGTGATACTTGACTATGGGCATGGCACGTGACCAGTTTTGTTTATTGAAAAACATGACGATTTCAATCTCCTTCTGATTCATAATATAAACTTTCGTTGATCTATCAAATATTGACTATGTCTGCTCCTCAGAATACCGCTGGTCGTCAAGGCGGTCGATCTAATAAGAGACCCAATGATTCCCCTGATGTTAAGCTCTCCAAATCTCTTTCATGGATTCTAAGGCATGGTGCACAAAAGGAAAATATCCCTATTAGACCTGATGGTTATATTTGTCTAAAGGTTCTCATGTCTCATAACAAGTTCAGAAATAGTAAAATTACTGATATCGCACGAATTGTAAAAGAGAATAGTAAACAGCGGTATGTCAGTAGATCAATGTGCCCTCAAATTTCTCCTAACCTGCAAAATTACTTAGGTTTACATTGACTTATAAGCCTGATGAGACCCCGGAGGTGGTTCCAGAACTCGATGAAAATGCTTCACTAGAAGATTGGTACATTCGTGCAAACCAGGGCCATTCTATGGCAACAGTTGACAAGGTTGAACTTGTACCTTTAACTACACTAGATCAATTTCCTGCCAATGTGGTTCATGGAACTAGCAACCAAGCCTGGCCTAAAATTAAAGGGCCAGGACTTTCAAGGATGAACAGATTGCACATTCATATGGCTGGTGGTAGACTTGGTGAAGAAGGTATCATTAGTGGGATGCGAGCAAGCAGTCAAGTATATATATACATTGATGTTGCAAAGGCCCTTAAGAGTGGGATTCCCTTTTTCAAATCTGCCAACAATGTTATTCTGTCCCCTGGAAATGAAAATGGATTTATTCCTTCAGAGTTGTTCCTTAAGGTAGAAAATGCTGCTGGTGAACGAATTAGTTGATAACTACAATTGCTTAGAAATAACACCAACATTTATTAATATAAATCGTATAAAAGAAAAAGCGTACAAAAAATGCAAGACGTCAAAATCGTAAGAGATAAAAAAAAAAGGCAATGAAAGATAAAATTAAAGGTGAGAAGTAATCACTTCAACAACCGGGGCACTTTTTCCAAAATTGATACCCATGTTGGAAAATGATTCAGAAAGTTTACGGGCAAGTTCTTCATGGGTGATAGAACAATCCACTTGCTTCGCTGGAGACTCTTTACTCGGTGGATCATTCTGAGATAGATCATTTTCATCACTGAAAGCTTCTTCATATGTGCTCTCCGCAAAATAGTCGTCAATATCAATGGACAACATAGACTTTTCTTCCAAGGAGTTTTCAAGAACGATAGTTGAGTCTGATCCACAGTCTAACGTACTAATCTTGTCAGGCCAGATATGGCTAAGGGCTGTAAATATATATGGAAATATAAGAGTATCGACATTCCGACCCCATACCATATCGAGATGTTCATGCCCTTCAATGCCTATGTGGCTGGTTCCTTTAGGTAGTTCAGATAGCATGACTTCAATGTCAACTATTGAATCATTTTTACCATAGAGCAAAACAATCGGAGTCATAATATTTTGAGTCGGAAATGAAGCAACTCTGTAAAAGTGCCTGTCTTTCACAAATGGACTTTCAAACTCGTCGTCAAACATGTGAAAGCGCCGGCTTCTGATAATTTGGAACCAGTGCACCACACTCTTGACACTGGTGTATGAGTACAAATGGGGATATGCGGCTAACTTTTGAGCATAACTGATATTGCGACCCTTCCAGTTGAACAAGAACGATAGAGAGGAGTCGATAGTTTGAACAAAAAGTGGTGGGTACATGATCGACTGCCAGAATGCCGTGGATTTTAAAATAGCCTTGCGGCCAAATACAAGATATATCAAAGAGGGAGATGCTCGCACCAAACTGTCTACAATGTTATTTCGAAGTCCAGGAGGAGACATTGAAGGTGCCAAAGCAATACAGAGACAAACCTTTTTGTTTAGTGCAGGATTGATGGAAAGACTAGCAAAGGCTTGGGCTGAACCTTCCGAGAAGCCAATATAAACCAGGGTTTTTTGGCTCACAATGTAAAGAATATAGTCAATAGTGTCAGGAATATCATAAAGAGCAAAATCGTCAATAGAAAAGTTCCAAAAAGCTGCGGATGAAGGATGATAAGAAATATGCTTCTTGGAGTATTTGTTGCCTCGGTTGTTTCCTAGCCATACATCGTATCCCATATCAGCAAGCACAAAAGGTAAGCATTTAGACGGATCAATGTTGGCAACCCAAACTTCGCTGTTCATGAGTAGACCATGATGCAAGTAAACTACGGGGCGAGGCACATCTGGGGGATCCATCCTCCAGTTAGACCCCTTAGGTCCACCAATACGATGAATGCCCAACAAATAGCCATCAGAAGTTTTGACAATATGCTCCTCAGCTTCATAGCCAAACAATTGGCACATATCGACAAATCCAGGGGCATTGCTCACATTATTAACAATATCATCGAGTTCTGGATCAGCTAATAAGACATTGATCCCACTGGTGGGGAGTAGTGAAAAAATTAGAGAGGTTAGGACATCGAAAATCTGGATAACGAAAGTCGGTAGGATAGACGTAATAACAGATAGCACGGACTCCATGAGAACTAAAACCAGTGAGAATATAAGAACTGGCCATTCTAAAAGACCTAGTCTTCCTAGTAATGGCATTTGCATTTTAAATAGGAAAGCCGAGACAAGGACGACTACCACAAAGGTCACAATAGCGATCATTTTAAAAGTCAAAAGAACAACACTGGGCTGTAAAACTGGTAAATTTTACCAGTATTCATCTAATATAAGAGTTGAAATTAAGAGGAGAATATAGATGAAAATATAAAATCAGTTCGGAAGAAGGAAGAAGAAGTTATAATAAATAGTTGGCTGGAGAGGAAAAGTCGAATCAGACTAGTTTTCCTACACTGTGTAAATACTGGGTTAGGTCAAATGCACTACCACTGGATTATGAGATCTACGAATGTGAAGCCAAACGAAACAAACGAAAAGAAATCAGCAGCAAAAATGTTGAATTTATTATGAAAATAATAATATGTACAAAGTGGAAAAGTATGATTCAGTTTACCAAGGTCTCCATCGGCTACTAGACTTGGCAGCGGTAGTAGAGGTGCTGGTAGTGCTAGCTGAAGCACCGCTCGCTTGAATTCTCAACTGCTCTTCAGCAATGTCAACTGCTCTGAGGATTGCCTCCTCTCTTTCTTGTTTTATTCGCTCTGCTTCAATATAGTGCATTCGCTGGGGACGCTGCATACTATGAGAATCCTCTCTCGATGGCTCGATGAAGACAGCTTCGTCATTTGAAGCGCTTTTGCGACTCATGCCTCGGTATTTGGAAACCAAATCATCTTTCTGCTGCTCAGTTAAGTTTCCAAACAGTGAATCACGGATTTGCAGTTGCCAGCGATAAGTGCTCGAAAATACATTTTCATATCCATCATTCCATCGGTAGAAAAAGACTCCGAAAATAACCAGGCCCGTTCCCAAAAATAATGAAGTATAACGAATACCAGTATTAAATGCTCCAGGGTTAACTCTTCTTAAAACCTTATACTGACCAGGGTATAAATCACTGAGGGGTCGAGGGGTGTATTGAAGTCTTTTAAGCTGGTCCTTAACAACTCTATAGTTCTCTGGTTCTTTGGGACGGAGTGTCCATGATCGCTCCTTTCCTGGTGTATTGAGCTCTGAAGGATAGCCCTGGGGAGGTCTCTGATCAGATGGATCATAAGGATTGTATGGAGCCTTTGGAGGAGTCCATCCAGGAGGATTTGGTCGTCTTTCGCTCATTGTTGATCCAATGCTTGGTGAGAAAAAGTGAGCGACTGAATGAAAGTCTTTTTTTTTTCTTTCTTAGATGAAGGTCATGTGACGTTGTGGAAAGAATGTCATTTACGTGGAGATTTGATCAGCCCTTCTTTCTCATTTATTCATTTTTTCTTGAAAGACCTTTAGAATTTGATTTTCTATTTGTCTGAATATTAATCTTTAGCATTTATTCTGTAGCTTGAAATCTTTTTCAGATTTTCTTGCTTTCATGGGTTTTAGTGACTTACTCTCGTTCTTCTCCTTGTCTGTGCTTGACACTAGGCTGGATCCCCCGCAAGATGAGAAACGACGGCAACAGACAATTAATGATGCTGGCCCTCCACGGTGGAAAACTACAGAGTTTTATATCTATGGTTTTATTTTTCTAATGGCAGTACCCATGATGTTTAAAGCTGCCATGGATGCTAGTCGAGGTGAGTTACATGTGCCCAGGGGATTTGATCTGAGCTACACTAACTTTAACTAGCTGACAATATCAACTATCCCAAGTACGAGCACAAGCTCCAAGATGGCTGGATGTTTGGCCGCAAAGTTGTACGTGAAGTCTCCTTTTTATGAAAATGAAATGCTGACAATTAGTTTTTAGGATAACTCTGATTTGCAGTATTCCACTATTAGGAACAACCTTCCAATTTTAATTGGAGTTCTTATTCTGCACTTTATTTGTCAACAAGCAAGGAAGAAGACAGCAATTTCTTGGGCCCAGTTCAATTTATTCTTTAGTTTCGTGTTTTTATTCGTTATTCATGGTATCAATACCTTCAAGATCACAGGGCTACTGGGTGTTAACTTTTATATTGCAAAGAATACAACAGGAAGAACGGCCATTATCCTTTCTTGGGTCTTTGGAGTAGGCTTGCTATTTGCCAATGAATTATTTGAAGGTTATCCATTCAGGCGAATTTTTCCTCCATTAGCATTTCTAGATCAATATGGAGGAATATTGCCTCGCTGGGATGTGAACTTTAACTTTTCCATGATTAGGATGATAAGTTTTAACATGGATTATTTTCAAGCAACAGCCGATGTTCCAAGTTCTTCTGACAAAGACGTATGTACCTAACTTGAATGTCTCTCAATCGTGTCCAACACAGCTGACTTACAAATTAGAAGAAAAAGCCTTCCGAGAAAGATCTGAGTGAAAAACAGCGAATTGAGATTCCTTTGCCATTAGCTGAGTACTCATTTTTCAAGTATCTCACCTATGTTTTATATGCTCCGCTATACATGGCTGGTCCTGTTGTGACCTATAATGATTTCTGGCGTCAGGTATGCCAATCTCTTTTTTATTTTTATTTTTGCCTATCAATGCTAATGAATTGAAAACTAGTCAAGGAACAAGTTACCTTCCATTACTGTTCCTCGGGTTAGTGTATACGCTCTTCGTTTTCTATTTTGTGTCCTCACTATGGAGTTCATTCTGCACTACATGTATGTAGTGGCTATATCACAAACCCGAGCATGGGAAAACGACACTCCATTTCAAATCAGCATGATTGCTCTTATTAATCTCAATGTCATTTGGCTTAAACTATTAATTCCATGGAGACTCTTCCGGCTTTGGGCTCTAACTGATGGAATCGATCCGCCTGAAAACATGATTCGTTGTGTTAATAATAACTACTCAGCACTTTCTTTCTGGCGATCATGGCATCGCAGTTTTAACAAGTGGAGTTTGCGGTAAGTACATCGCTCGTTACGAAAGGAAAATTTCATCTAACTCTATACAGGTACATTTATATTCCTCTTGGAGGATCTAAGCATCCTGTTATCAATTCATTAGTTGTGTTTTCTTTCGTCGCAATCTGGCACGACATTCAACTGCGATTACTCTTATGGGGTTGGCTCGTGGTTTTATTCATTCTGCCTGAAATTGCTGCTGGCCTTTTGTTTCCAGCTAAGAAATGGAAAGACAGAAAGATATATCGTCATCTATGCGCCCTTGGGGGTGTTGTTAATGTTTGGATGATGATGATTGCAAATCTCATTGGATTTTGCACTGGTTTGGACGGAATGGCCGATATGCTACACGATATGTTCCGTACCAGTGCTGGACTTTCATATGTTATATTCTCTTCATGTGCACTGTTTGTGGGAATTCAAGCTATGTTTGAATTTAGAGAAACGGAAAAACGACGAGGAGTAAATCTAAGATGCTAATACTACTTATTTATTATTTTTGATGCAAAATTATAAAAACAACCCAGAGTTATATCCTATCAAATTAACTGTACTTTTGCTTGTATTCTCTAGGAGTCACTAGATTTTCTAAACCCTTTTGGTAAATGCCCTTTTTTTTCTTCTTTGCCTCCGCTTCCAATCTATAAAACTTTTGCTTATGACCATTAAACTCAGCTCCAGTCTTTGCTTCGTAAACCGTAGCCCATCCAGCTCGTAGCATTTCGGCACTAATATTTTTACGGCCAGTCCAAGTCCAAATGTGGGCCTCACAAACTGTTCGGTGATACTGATCTTTGGACAAGGGTGCAACTCGTACCCGACGACCAAGAACATAACTTCTTAGCCAACTCAGAGCTTCATCAGAAAATGGCTGAGCTGGCTTACCAAAATGGGCACATTCTGGAGCATCAACTCCATTCAGTCTAACGTGTAATGTCTGTTGTGCAAGGCCTCGTTGGTTAACTTTTGGCAAAGGCCGTAGCCAACCCCAGCCGGCTAATCTGCCTCCTGGGGTATGATAAAATCGAAAGTTGTCAGGGTCACCGACTGATGTTACATATCCAAGCAACGTTCGTTTCTTCAGAAATTTGTCCGGCACTCTGACTGAAGTTGGAATTCGTCTAAAATACTCCCTGTAAACGTAAAATCCAGCTAGTATGGATGATGTCAACGCTAGCGTAGGCACAAGGACATCGAGAGAGAAAAGGGAAGGTCCCTGTTTATCCTTCGACTCGTCCTTCACCATCGTTTAGCTGAATTGTGGGGATGATATAATGCGGTGAAAATTGATGTGCCATGTGCAGACTCTAGATAATTCAAGAGGTTAAGGAAAATTCCCAGTTTTGCTGGGAGAAAATTAGGCTTAGGAAGAACGGAAAAAAATTATTATGAAAATAAATGTAAAAGAAAAAAAAAACATGATTCAGTTCACAATCTTATACTTAAGAGCCAAAGCAAGCATACAAATGACATCTCTTTTTTTTTCAATAACTTAAAGAAACATAAATATGGAACAGGTGAGCCCAAAATCTCCAGGTTATGCTAAAAGGATCTTCAAATCCCTGTTTGGCTACCCTGGATCAGGAATATATCGAGATCTCAAAGGTAGATTGCCATATTATGTTTCGGACTGGACAGATGCTTGGAACTATAGAGTGATTCCAGCCACAATTTACATGTACTTTTGCAACCTTCTTCCAGCAATTGCTTTTGCACAAGATATGTTTGATAAGACCAAAAATTCATATGGTGTCAACGAAATCTTGCTCTCATCCGCGATGGGAGGTATTGTGTTCGGCGTATTTGCTGGACAACCTCTATGCATAGTGGGAGTTACTGGTCCCATCGCCATCTTCAATAGCATCGTATACGAAATCCTTGAACCCCGAGGAACACCATATTTCCCCTTCATGTGCTGGATTTGTTTGTGGTCCATGGCATTTCATATTATAATTGCAGTGTTCGGGTGGATTAACAGTTTACGATATGTGACCCGATATTCTTGCGACATCTTTGGGTTTTTTATTTGCTATATTTACATTCAAAAGGGTATTCAAATTTGCACCCACCAGTTTCACTATGGCTCTTCTGTGGAAGAAGGCCTCATCATGGGCTATTTTTCCTGCGTTGTAGCGTTGCTCACCATGATCTTTGGCGTGTTATGCATTATCTTTGGTGGTGAATGGAAATACACTACCAGTATAATTCGCAAGTTTGTTGCAGACTACGGCACACCTCTAAGTGTTATATTTTTTACAGGGTTTGTTCATTTTGGACCTCGCCTGGCCTCAACGCCAATTGAGCGTCTTCCTATTACAAAATCATTTGCACCGACCTTACATGGAGTTGGTCGGGAGCACGGGTGGTTCATCCACTTTTGGGAAATAGATTTGGGCGATGTATTTTTAGCCATTCCTTTTGCACTACTTCTCACTGTTCTCTTTTTGTTTGATCACAATGTGTCATCTCTTATCAGCCAGGGCTCTGAATTTCCACTAAAAAAGCCAGCCTCATTTCACTGGGATTTCTTACTTCTTGGAATTACTACTGGTGTTGCCGGTATTCTTGGGATCCCAGCCCCCAATGGTCTCATTCCCCAGGCTCCTTTGCATACAGTAAGCTTATGTGTTGTGGGTGAAAAAAAAGTTGGACCAAATTCTAGTATGGATACTGTGAATGATGAAGGTGAGGGGCAAGGTGAAGATGACGATATTGACCATGTTTATGAAACATACTTCGAATCCGTGGTTGAGCAACGAGTAAGTAATACTTTCCAAGGATTACTTATTCTGGGTACAATGACTCGCCCACTTCTAGTTGTACTCGGTCTTGTTCCTCAAGCAGTACTTGCTGGACTTTTCTGGATTATGGGGCTTGGTGGTCTTCTACACAATGGCGTCACAGAAAAGCTCAAATTTATATTCGGCGACGAGCGCTATATTTCCAAATCACATCCCTTGCGCCGAGTGCGCAAGCGCAATCTCTACCTCTTTGTAGCTCTCGAGCTTGCTGGATTTGCTGGAGAGTTTGGAATCAATCAATCTGTGGCTGGAATTGGATTTCCAGGAATCTTACTCATTTTTGTAGTCGTGGGTTACTTTATTCCTCGATTCATTCCTGAACCAGATATGTCGATTTTAGATCAACCAGCAGCTGAAGACTTTATTCTGGCAAACCTTCGGAATCCAAGTCATGATAATGATGGAGAACACACTTTTGAATCCGATTCTAGAAACAGCGGACTACCTGAAATTGAAGTTCGCTCTATATCACAAGGTGAGGGTACAGAAGCTGGAGAAGACATAGAACTATCTCATTTGAGATATAGACTGCAAGGGTCGGTTGAGAAAGTAATGTAATTTAGTGTTCATGTTTAAGAGTCGTTTTGTTTGAAAATAAATTTGTACTATAATTAATTGGTAATTGTAAAAATACAAATCTTCGGTAGATACTTTAACATCAGATTGGTGTCCATAGATACCTGTTTTCTCTTTTGGCTTTGATTGCTTCAGATAATATTGGCAATATTTGTGCTTGATCTTGAATTTATGCTAGGCCAGGTAATGCAACGGCTCTATTCTAACCACTAAGAACCTACAAGTTGACAAACTTATCAATTGAGATCATTGCACATCATATCTAAGTTACTAACATAGTGCCATTCTTCAACATACGGTAGAAGACATGAGTCATGTTTTGTGATAGTCCTCGAAATCTTAATTATAAGTTTAAAATAACCTTAATTTTTGACGAGAATGGTACGCAACCCAAACTTGAGATCAATAAATGTACGGCAATTCTCTACCTTCAAGATCGGATGTCGTCTAATTCTCATTGCAAACTCTTATTAGTATGATGGGATAATTAAATTTGAATTTGGCAAATAAATGAGCATATAAAAAAAAATAAAAAAAATAGAAAATAAATAAAAATAAAATGGAAAAGAATCTTCCTGTTGAAACAATCTACTCAGTGACAATCTCCTTTGGATTGCTCATGAGTCGCACATAAGTATTGAAACTGGCAGTATCAATTGACTTTCTGCGGCCTTCAAGGTATTCCATCATCTCAGAATATGTCTGAGGTAGAACTGAGAAGTATTTAGGCTCAGCAGAAGGATTAGCAGGGTCATTTGCAGCTACAAAGTAAGAATAGGTGAATTGACCAGTGTTAGTGGTAGTACCATGGGTAAGATCTCTGACTGTCGAGTCAACACGGACCTGAATAAGGGTACCAGGAACAGAAGTCTTTGAAAAGTCAGAGCCCATAAAAGCAGTATCTCCATCTTCAGATCCAGCTTCAGGATTAAGTGCGCGATTAATAAATTCAGTGTAGACAACGGTAGCAGTAAGATAGAGCACAGAGCCGACGGGGACAGGGTTACGGAAAGTGGTGGAGTCCAATGAGACGAAGCGAGGGATGTTATGAGAAAAGGCAGCAGCACAAGCGTAAGCAAGTTCGAATGTTTGGCGGAGTAAGTAACCACCAAAGATCATGTAGGAGTGACGGTTTCTATATTGGGGCTGCATCATTGAGGTAGATGAGATTCGAGTTTCTTGCATGAGGGAAACAGCAACTTGGTTGGAAGTAGCGCCGATAGGGATTTCCTTGGCTGAGCTCACATCAGAAAATGCAGATGCAGTGTTAGGATCAGGACGCTGTTGGAGCCACATTTGGTGAATGATATCTGATTCCTCATCAGCAGGAGTGTTGTGAATCAAATCAGTCTTGGTGGCTTCTAAACGTTTGTGAGCATTATACTGCTCAGCACGTACGAAATCAGCCTGTTCAGCCTTGGTACTGGGGATGAGCTTGTTGATTGCAAAGGAGCGTTTGGTGGCAGGATCACGAGCCACAAAAGTAAAATTGGCAGTAAGGAAAACGTTTTCTTCTTTGATATCATCAGGGGTGATTTGAGAGTCAAGAGTAAGATCTTTCTTATGGGATGAAGCCTTAATGGTGATTTCCATCGAAGATCTACCTGTCCAGGTGACATGACCAGAAAGAACAACATTGAGCTCTGAAATAGAGTCCAAGCGCTTTTTCATGTAAATACGATCAACGGAAGCAGTGACAATGACTGGCTGAGCAGGAGAACAGTGACGATAGGCAATCACACCTGCTAGGGCATCAAGATCTTGAAAGATCTGACCAATACGAAGTCGGCCATATGCATTAATGTAGGCATCTAAAAACCACTCATCGCTCTTAAATGGAAGAATGACATAAGAGAATGAGTCTTGAGGAGAGCGATTGGCAACCTCTTTAGTTCCAACCTTGGTGTAAGAATATGATTCAAGAGGCACCTCCTGGGGAGTGATTTTACCAGATGCCAAATCCTCCTTGTGCTGATTCATCCATTCTTCACGCTGCTTCTCACGAGCACGCAAAGCAGTAAGCCAGGTAGTAGTTCTACGCATGGGCGAGATAGCGGATTGAGATGCAAGAGGATGGAACGCATGGCGTTGCTTTAAGTCTTCTTTTTCTTTACCTTCAGCAGCATTGCTAGAAATACCGCGAGCAGCTGTAATGCTGCGGAATTTAATGTATCGGGTAGCTAAACGAAAGGCTCTCGGGGAGATCATCATATCGACTGTCAGAATGATTGAGAAAGTGAAGGGAAGAGAAAAAGTGAGTTATATATATATTTACTTATTTATCTTTAGCGTCGGATAGTGGTGGGGATGAAAGTGGAAGCAAGTAGCCGAAAGTTGAATGCGGCGAGTAAGCGGCGAAACCCCACCAAGTCGAACCGAGTCGTTTTCGATGCCACGAAATTCCCTCGGTGGCTCTAGTGACAAAGTATTGAGTCATAATGATGTAATACTGTGACTAATGATGACTTACAGATAATTAAGCATTAGCTAATTGAATGAATCATCATTTGTCATATATTAATCATCCAGTATTACATACAATTTACGTAATGACACAAATGAAATTTAAGCTTTGATTCCTTGCTTTATATTAAAACATTTATTGTCTCTTTTAATAGATCAGTGCAAACATAGTAAATGATGCCTTTAAAGGCAAAAAATTCGTCATCTCCTAGCCAGTACATTCTCCTCTGACAGCGCATCGTGAGTTAGGGGCAGAAACGAACTGCCCAGCTGTATTCAGACAGTGAGTCAGATAGCCGAGGAGGAGTTAATGAAACAAAATGGATAAATATAAACTTTGCTGATTTTTTTGCTTTGTTTGTTTGTGATTGGTCGATTTAACGGACTACGGTCCAATGTTCACAAACTCCGACAAAGGCGCGCGCGAATCACTGACTACGCCTACTCTGCCTGCCTTCTTTGGCCGAGTTTGGTGGCCGATTATTTTACAAAGCCAATCGCCAGAATGACCAACTTTAATTCCTCAGAGCAACAAAACAAACACATCATTGACACTTGCCTTCATCCTCGACCACCACTCAGTCTGCTACCACATGGCAACCACTCGATCTCATCTTTGAACGGTTTGCTGCCCGAGCTTTCTACTGATGATGAAGCAGCAGGCGGGGCTGGGCCCCGAGTCAGGATCGGATCCTTGTTAAGGATGACTCTCATGGTAATTTAGTCTGCTTTGTCAGCACACGTGGCAGACCACCAATCTTTTGCTCATTTAGGCTATCAAATCCACGAAAATAAGGTTTCACTGACTAATATCTGACATCATTGTGTATTACAAATGCTCATCTCCGTGATCTGCTAAATTATTTCCAAATTAGGCTGAACTGAACTTCGTCGTTTTTTTTTTTTTGTTTTCGTCTTTTTTCTCACACAACAAGGCATAAGTAACAAAATAGAGAGAAAAAAAAAATCTTCTGACAGTTTATTTCTTCTCTCCTTCTTTTATTTCTTTCTTTCTCTTTCACTCTCCTTTTCACCAAGCCCAGCCCTAAAGACCTCCGTCATGTCTCGCTCCCTGAACGTTTCTCAGTATATTGAGGGCCTCAACAGTATCGACGAGTCTTTCGATGACTCGCTTGATACTTTTTCGCCTTCCAATTTGAACGCTACCCACTCTTCACTGCCTCAGCTCCAACAGCAACAAGATGATGAAGACCTCGCCATTTTCTCCAACACTCATTTCTTTGACTTTGACATGGGATGCTCTACCGACATTGCTGTCACTGTTGACGACCTACTTATGAAGCAAGAAAAGCAGCTTCAATCCACTGTCTTCGAGTCATCACCTTTGTCAACTTCCTTGACTTCTCCAAGCTCTTTCAACACTCCCCATGAGAGCTTGGATCTACCTTTCAGCTCCGAGATTCATGATATTCAGCAATTCTCTTTAGCATCAGAACTTTTACCCGCTGACTCATTTCTCAACAATACCCAACAACAACAAACCCCCAGCACAGCATCACCTGCAAGCAGTAAACGAAAACAGTCTCATTCAGCACTGCCCATCAAGCCAAAACCTTCTGCAGTTAAGGCTGCTCCATCTCTCACCCCCACTATTCAATCATCTCTAAATACCCCCAATTTTGAATCACCCATTTCTACTCTTGACAATGCATCTTTGGACGCCGCCCTTGCCGCTGCCTCAAAGAAGCGAACATTTGACATGGCCATGACTCCTTCAGTTGTTACTGCTACTGATCCCTCGCCAGCCGTCGAGGTTGATGGAGTCGTTCGTGCTGCTGCTGATGAGGACAAGCGGCGCCGAAATACTGCTGCATCCGCTCGATTCAGAGTGAAGAAGAAGATGCGTGAACAGCAGATGGAGCGAACTGCCAAAGATTTACAAGAAAAGGTTCAGTCACTAGAAACCAAAGTCATGCAATTGGAAATGGAAAACAAGTGGTTAAAGAACCTTGTCGTTGAAAAGAACGAAGCACGAGATATTTCTGATCTGCGAACCATGAAGTCCAAGATTATGGAGGGAGTGGTAAAGACAGAGAAGAACTAAATGAATATTGATGAGATGACGAAACCAAACACTCAAAGGAAGCATGCTGCTAACTTCGATCTTTTTTTCGGTTGAGGGTCACCATCGTGATGCAACAATTAGAGTCTTCTTGCGGGTTATAATGACAATGATGAATGATAGAATTATGCCCCACGGATAGACATAAAATAATGTCGCGTAATATTTAAATGCAAAAAAAAAGAACATTAAATAAATAAAAGGACAAAAAAAACAAATAAACTAGGAAATGATATTATTTTGTATATTACACATGTTACTCTATTAATTGTTGATTGATCGTAGGATTTTATAGTTTATGCTGTACCCACTAGTGCAAGTTTATTCCTCCATTGGTTCAGGTAAGCTGGCATTGGCTGCTTTCACCTGTTTAGTGGTACTAACAGTTTCCTCGGAGTTGCCTGTATCTTCCTTTGACTCTTCTTTGGGCGCCCCTACATGATGTCTACGTCTTCGGCGCTGTTTTTTCTGACCATTTTGTTCTTGTTCTTCAGAGTCAATGACATTCGGCAACTTTTTCTGTTCTTTTCCATTAGCAGCATTCGTAGGCTCCTTTTTCTTTTTCTTCATGCTTAATGGATTAGGTTGCTTAGGTCCTGATTTTGCTTTCTTTTTTTGTTTTTGCTCGCCATCCTTTTCTTCTAGTCCCTCTTCGTCGGAGTTGTCGGCGTCGCTCCCTCGAGATGTCTTGTTTTTCAACGCAGTTTGAGGATCATTTAAACCTTGTGTGAGTTTCTTAACCTCAATTAACGCTCGAGCTCGCTCTGTTATAGGTGACATTGGCTCCATAATCATAACAGACCTGCTCAGGTATAACATGGGAACAGCTGGAATTCGTCGTAATCGGTTTCGTAATTTATCCTTCTGGGTTGCCACAACGTATCTATGCTTATTCTGATTCTTGTGCACAATTACTTCCCACAAACAATCGTGGGGTTTCCTAGGTCCGTCTTTATCAACCTCTTTACTTTCACCATCCTTTGAAGCCTCCCCTGATGCTGCTGCTGCGGCGGCGGCGGCAGCGATAGCTGCTCTTCCTTTTGGTGCAGGACGATGGCCACATCGACGACGCTCGAACGATTTACCCAACGCAATAGCTTGTTGATTTTCACTTCGATACAGTGCCTCCATACAGCACTGTGTAATCATAGGTTTAACTTGACCCTGAATTGTCCGTTCCAACGCTTTTTGTAAATCTACTTTGATTCGACATGATTCCAGGATAATTTCGTCGTCTACCAGCAGTTGATATGGCTCCCTGAACTTGAAGTTCATCTGGTAGTAGCTCATTTGCTTGCGGTAGGCTTTGGCTCTCTTCTGTCTCATTTTAGCGGTATTTGTATTGTATGGTTAGTTGTAGTCTAAAGGAAAGAAACCTGATAGTTGGATTTCGATTTCTCTGGATTGAAAAATTTTTATATTTCACATTGACATTTCTTTAAAACTCCCAATATGGGTTAGGTTATTTACTACTTGGGAAACCAGCTTGATCTGAAATCATGAAAAGACAAAGTTCTATGAAACATAAATATTGAACAGTGGCATTGAAGATTAGCTTATAATCCACCTTAGTTCTCTTTTAAATATACAAGAATTTGATGAAAACCATGAAATTTGTTTATTTTTCTATCTATACCTTGAGTGAATTTAAACTTTACATATAAAAGAGCAGTTTTCAAAGTATTTAGGCACCTCCAGCAGGACGTAGACCAACAAAGTATGCAAGGCCATAGTCAGTAGAAGAGAAGGTGATGGTAGTACCCTTGGGGAACAAGAAAGTATCACCAGGTCTAGCCTCAACGACGACACCAGTCTCGTCTTCCATTCTGAAGTTGCCCTCAAGGACAATCTTCATCTCATCGTAAGTGTAGGTGTAGACAAGGGGTTCGCCCTTCTCTTGTCTGTAGAAACCAGCAGAGAGCTCTTTGCCAGGCTCAGTTGTGTTGATGACATCTCCGAGGAAAGCGTTGGTGGAAGAGATGAGAGGAGGTCTCTTGTCCTTTCCGTCGGCAATAGAAACGTGAGTAAGAGGCATTGTGAATGTGTTTGGTTTGAAGGTTTTAGAAATGAATAGATGCTAATGCAATTGAAGTGTTGATGAGGAAAGAAAAACTGAAGCTGATTCCATTCGGTTTATATAAGTTTTTGTGAACATCTGTCTTGTGTATTTTTTGGCTGCTCTTGGAGTCAGTGGTTGGCATTTTGGTTCTTGCTCTCAATCATCATTATTGTCCTCATGGCCATAATCTCCCAGTGACCATTACTTGGTTTTGATCGCAAGAAACGCACCTTTAATCTTATCGATTAACCTTCTTCACGCATCGAATAATCTAAAATTTCACTTCAACTCCATATTCTTTCTTTTTCTATTGTCGTTATTTCAATTCTTTTTCAAAATCTTTTTCCTGAACAAGATGTTTTATCCATGAATGTTTGGATTTGGCTTTGCTTTCCCTTGGATATAATTATGCCCAGGTCTGGTTGCTTTCAATTCGGAATTTCTTTGCACCTTTTGACGTCACCGCACTCAAGTTTGCAAACCAAAAACCTAAACAGATACAAAAATGACTGGAAAGTCCTTCTTCAAGGATTCTAAGGGATAAACAAGTTAAATGCAGTTTTGATATCCTTTCTAAATAAAAAATTCGTACCGTGTAAACTCGCAATATCGTTTAACATGCCCTATTAAGGCCAAATGAACCACTACCACACTGAATCAACTGGAAACAAATTCCATTAGTGTTCGGTTTGAATCACGGGCCATCTCACAGTTTACTCCAATGCTCAGCTATATTTCCATATTATGAACTATCTCAATACTGCTCCTAGAACAATCTAAAGGTTTTCAAAGTTAGTTAATGTTTGCTTTCAGGTACTTGATAACCTTAATTGGGTGAAGATAGATCTCATAGTAAAGTGTATCAAGGCTAAATAAAAAACTCCCATTGGCTTGCTCCCACCAATTTTTCAATCTCTTGGACCAAGACCATATCAATCATGTTCTCAGCAAAAACAATAGCAACAACTGCGGCTTGGAGACTTTCAATTAAAGCTCCTTCCCGGTTCTCGGGTAAGGCTTTCTATACACTAATTCGATCTTCACCTCCTGTGTATTTTCATGAGTCTAGTACATCACCTATCCATGCAATCTCGCTTTCTCCAGATCCAAATGCTTTACCAATCGGCTACACCTCACTTCTTCCTAATGATGGATTCATACCAGCCACCGATTCAGAGGCTGCAGACTTCACAGACTTTGGCTCGAAGGGTAATTCACCTATAGATAAAGTTATTACCGTCATTCCCCCGCCCCAAAAATTTGTGGATAACTCGGAGTTCACTAAACTACTGGGAAAAGTTACAACTGAATCAATCTGTTCATCTGATTTGTATAATTCATTAGCTGAAGCTGAAGGGTTTCGACATGGAACTACGTTTCATGTTTACGATATGCGTGAACCTCCTCCCTATGGCCGGATTCCACAGGTACAGGATATTATTGGAATGGTTCTTATTCAACAGCCAAATCGTGACGAAAACATACCGGCCATAGTTCCAAACTCCTTTGAATTCAATCCCATGTATCGTCCATTATCAATGAATGGGTTTGTAAATATGGGTGACTACATGAACAAAAAATTAAGGCTTGCCTGTGAAAAATTCAATTCCAAATAATATGGATGATCTAGGGGGAAAAAATGTAAATATAAAATAAATAATAAAAAACCAGCCAGTCAATGTGATAATCTCTTTCATATAGCAACTAACTTTCGAAATGCTAGATAATATTTAAAAAAAATCTTGATGAACATTTAATACATCCACATCCACTCGGCCCTGGTTTTGTAACTCCCAAATCAAACCCATTGCATGCTGAGCTACCCTCTTCAAAGGTGGAACAGGGGGTTTTCCAAGTGATACCAAGATCTGCGAGTTCACTTCCTCTGCTAATACGTACCGCTCCTTCTCATTCAGCAAAAAAGATACACTTTCATCCTGTCTAGGATCCTCGTATGCCATTAACGAAAAGCACTGACTTAGCCGTTTCCAAACCTTCTCTCGCTTGTCACTTTTATACTGGTTTCGTAGTTTTTGGCCATACTCAACTAACGTGCTTAAGGCATTGTCTCTATAATTATTGGTCCCTGGAATGTTTTCCGAAGAGGTCTCATTTCCATTAACCGCTACCACATCTGCGTCTACCATTTCAACGTCTTGCTTGGGAATGGCTGCCCTTACGAGCTCGATGAATTTGCAGCACTCTAGTTTAAACACCACAAGGCTATCCTTTTCTTCCAAAACTTGTGGATAGTATTCCCGAAGACACTCGAATGCTCCATCAATATCTCCGCTAGCGATGTGTCGACGCACTTTTTGTCGATTTACCACATCCAGATCTTCGTTCTCATCTACCGTCTTGTTATCATCACGGTCTCCTTCAACTAATCTCTTTTCCTTGCTCACTTCTGCCTGAAATGCCTTGGTAGTGTCAACGTAACCCAAGTATGAAAAGTATGAAACAATCAGGTTTCGCACCATGTCTGGCACCTCACTCTCTGTCATAGTTGTAGATGCTCCACTTCTAGGAAGCACACCTGAACTTTTTAGTTCACTCAAAAGAGTACTTTTTTGCTGGAGCACGTACTGATTGATGTCATACACAAACTCGTAATCTCCAAAATTGGCTTTCAAGCAAACAGCAGGCTTAAACCCAATGCATGGATAATATTTAATGTCGCCTCGTAACTTACTTCCACTAATGCTACTAGATCCTGTACGCAGTTTGAGATCACGAAATGCTGGGCCCAAAGAAATTCCATTCTTGGTAAAGAAAATTGTTTTCGTCGTAAAATCAAGGCCACAGCCAATAACATCCCCAGACCCAAAAATAGGTCCATATCCATTGTTTGAACTCGGGCCTGTCATTTCAATTGCCTTTCCATCGTCTGAGTGATAACCCCATGAATTTTGCTCCATGCCTGGAAGTTTCGTCAAGTGAGCCTCTTCAGTACAATACCCAATACTTATCATCGGGTCACGCGAGCACGATACAAATTCAACTTCGTAATAATATATGCCACAAAGATTTGGCACAGAATGATCTGTTTTCAGTGTACGAACCTCTTGGATGGAAGGTTTAGCTTCTGTGCTGTATTCGATCCCTTTACCCGTTTTGGTCACAATCACTGAGTGATCTGCCTCCCGTCTAACCCATCTGCCTGGGAGTTCCGGAAGAACCTGATGTGAAGGGGCTAAAAAAGCTTTTTTGGCTTGGCCATCTTCAGTCTTGGATTTAGATCTAAGCGTTGCAACAATTTCACTTGCAGGCTTAATTCCGTCAAAATCGTCATCATCTAAGTCATCGTCGTCGTCATCATCGTCATCGTCATCGTCCTCTTCGTCATCATCTTCTTCTTCCTCCTCTTCGTCATCCTCATCTTCATCTTCCTCTTCGTCGTCATCTTCCTCTTCATTACCATTGTCTACTTCCATAGAGTGCTCCGAGTGAACAGAGGAGCGTCGACGAGATGCTCCAACCGGTGTTTGAGTCATCAAACTAGCAATTCCTCCTCTATGAATACCAGGAGATGGTATACCCTCATCTCGAAAAATGGGCAATGTGGACGGGGTAGAGAGAGCGATGTTAGTAGAACCCATATTACCTCCTGCAATCGCAGCGTGGAAGTTCCGTAGCTCACGGGCTGCTACTTCTGACGATGGAAACAATGCTGAGGGTATACTTCTAGCAGCGCCGATTCCTATTGGAGTATTTGTAGAACTATTGCTGGAAACGGCTGCTGACTTGTTGTATATGCGTTTAGAGGGAGGCAAACTGCCATTTGTAGTGTAGTTGAGGGTATTGCCAGCTGGTGAGGTGCTCTCTGAAAGATCCTCCGCTGTATCCATGCGGCTAGCAGCCAGCTTTAACCGTTCGCCATATGCTGTAGCTAGAAGATATGAGTGGATGCTGTCCATGATTATTGACGGAGGTGAAATGAAATGAAGTAGTAAGAAAATAAAGTAGTAAAAAAATAAACCAAAAGTGTTAAATATAATAAAATGAAAACCTCCCCGTTCCGGCTTAACTATCAAAATATTTACTTCCTTTAATCAAAAACACAGCAATATCTTCTAAGGGTGTTCAACTAATTTCAAATAGATATCTAAATTTGGTACTGAAGGTTCAATGCTGAACCATGAAAGCCCAGTTCGGGCAAAATGGTTAGATTGTAGAACCCTAACCTGCACACTTCAAATAGATTCCGTTGAGGACAATTTTTATTATGGGAAAAGGCTCTCTAGAGCATTTCCTCTAAACTAACTCATTAAATAAACAAACCATAAAGACAAATTAAACCAAAATAAATAACCAAAAGATTCGTAACTGAAAAATGCAGTTGATGCAATTTTATATACATGAGGAATCTAAGCAATACGCTTAGTATCTGTAGATATCAGACTTGTAAGGACCCTCAATAGCAACACCAAGGTACTCGGATTGCTTGTCAGTGAGCTTAGAGAGCTGAACACCGAGGTGAGAAAGATGGAGACGGGCAACGGTCTCATCAAGGATCTTGGGAAGAACATGAACGCTGACATCGAAAGGACCAGACTTGGCAAATTCAACATGTTCCTTTCTGAACTTTTCGTCATTGGCCTTGTAAAGAGCAATCTGGGCAAGGACCTGGTTGGTGAAAGAGCAGGACATGACGAAAGAAGAGTGACCAGTGGCACATCCGAGGTTGACAAGACGTCCCTCAGCGAGGAGAATGATGTGACGGCCGTTGTCCATAAGGAAACGATCAACCTGGGGCTTGATGTTGACAACAGACTTAGCATTAGCCTTCAACCAAGCAACGTCAATCTCAATATCGAAGTGACCAATGTTGCAGACAATAGCATCATTGGGCATTTGGCTAAAGTGCTCACCAGTAATGATATCACGGCAGCCAGTGGTTGTAACAAAAATCTGGCCAACCTTGCAAGCCTCTTCCATAGGGAGAACTTGGTAACCAGAAACAGCAGCCTGAAGAGCGTTGATGGGATCAATTTCAGTAACCAAGACACGGGCACCCATTCCCTGGAGAGCCATAGCGCAACCCTTACCGACGTCACCAAATCCAGCAACAACGGCGGTCTTACCAGCAATCATAACATCAGTAGCACGCTTGATACCATCAACAAGGGACTCACGGCATCCATAAAGATTGTCAAACTTAGACTTGGTAACGGAGTCGTTAACGTTGATAGCAGGAACCTTAAGCTTGCCATCCTTGAGCATGCGGTAAAGGTGGTGGACACCAGTGGTGGTCTCCTCAGAAACACCGTAGCAGTCCTTCAAGAGCTCAGGGAACTTCTCGTGAACAAGAGTAGTAAGATCACCACCATCATCAAGAATCAAATTAAGCTTCTTGTCATCCTTGAAAGCCTTGAGCTGTTGCTCAATGCACCAGATGTACTCCTCCTCGGTCTCGCCCTTCCAGGCAAAGACAGGGATACCAGCAGCAGCAATGGCAGCGGCAGCGTGATCCTGGGTGGAGAAAATGTTGCAAGAAGACCAAGTGACTTCAGCACCGAGAGCAACGAGGGTCTCAATAAGAACAGCAGTCTGGATGGTCATGTGGAGGCATCCAGCAATTCTGGCACCAGCCAAAGGCTGCACAGCAGCGTACTTCTCACGGGTTTGCATCAAACCAGGCATTTCGTTCTCGGCAAGCTCGATTTCCTTTCTGCCAAAAGCGGCAAGGCCAATGTCGGCAACCTTGTAGTTAGTAGCAGGAGCACTCATTTTGAATTATAGATATCAATTGAAAAGGTGAATTGATGAAAAAGGGTGTAGAGGTAAAAAGGACAGAAAAAAAAAAAACGAAAATGAAAATTTTTATATGAAATAAAAGTCAATATCAGGGTTAGGTAATTAAACGATGATAGCGAGCCACCTCGTCTGGGACTTTCAAAAACGAACAGGAACATGTCAGCGATCATTTTACTGACGGTGCGATTTGAATGAAAGTTAAATGGAATTGAATTACAATAAATGGAATTGAGAAAAGACTACCAAATATCAAAATATCTTAACTGAAATACCTATAAATATATCACAATTTCACTACCACGTGAATGCCTCCTCAAAGTAATCAGCTCTTCCATGAGGCACCACTTCCAGGTGCAACGATACTGCCTGTCGTAAAGTGTCCATCATTTTGGCGGGACCACACCCTACTACTGCGATGCTTCCAGAGGCACCCATGAACAGCTCAGCTATTGTATCTAGCAGGTTAGGCCTTTCCTGCTGAATATGTTCTGCCCAAGCAAAGGAGCTAAGCCGAGGAACATTCACTATAGAGGTTCGAGGGCTATGCTTAAGAGACGACATAGTTGCTCTGAAATGGGGATCTTTGTATTGCTGTGATTCACTGTAGGGATTGAGCTGGAATCTAGGATTTGCAGGATCGTTCGAAGTAAATCGCTTCAAATTTTGTCTCAGGTCATGAGCGTGTGTGTGAATAGGACCTGGCCATTCTACCATTTCATTTCCATCAACATTTTCACTTCGATGTGTGGGATCCACATGAAATCTAGCACTTCCTTGGCTCATAGATTTTATGTGCTTGTAAAAGGACGCTCGTTTTCGTTCCACCGGTTGTGTAGCACGGCCGCTATCAGATGAAATAGATACTTCCTCTAGTTCAAAAGTAAGATGATCATCTTTGCTTTCTGTATTGAACGGGTCATGAATAGCATGCTGGTGCCTACTTTGAGGCGATTCTGGCTGGATATCATCGTGCACATAGACAGTTGTGAACGGGGATGATGGTTCGGCTGGCACATCTGCAGTTGCCGCTGCTCGTGTCATATACAAGCGTAGCTCTACTTTGCCAGTTCTACTTATCTTTTGAAGCCTGTCTCTGATCCAACCAAATTCTTCAATTACTCCAACTGTCCATATTAGCACTATGTGCTGTTGGTTTTGTCCATGCTCAATCAAGAATTCAACATATGGGATAATTCCAGTTATTCCAATTCCACCTGCTACCAAGATTACTGTGTCATATCTTTCAACAGGACAATGGGCACCATATGGACCTTCAATAATTACTGGCATGATTTCGGGGTACTTAGAGTTTTTGGGACTGGCAGTAAGATGTCTATATATCCGACCAGTGATACCACCGCGTGCTTTACACATTAACTGAAACGATTCACCATCGTCAGAAGGTCCCACTACAGAAAATGGGTGAGATTGAAAGATGCTATATCTTGAAAAATGAATAAAGACGTATTGGCCTGGAGTGACTGTCCATTTGATGGGAGTTCTGATCTTGACACTAATCACTTCACTTTCAAAAATTGAGACATGAGCTTGAGTGAGTCTCCCTGAGCCTGTGACTGGATCCAAGAATATTGCAATATTAATGAATATCATTCTTATAATACGAATGAGCCAGTCTCCGGCCCAGAGCCCAAGCGAAACGTACATGGCTTGCTTATAGCCAAGACCATCCAGATGGTATATAGTAGTGATGTATGCTGCAAAGGCTCCAGCGACATGAACTGCTAGAAACACTTCATACATTTTTGATCTCAGAAAAGAGAAAAATATCATAACTGCCATTAATGCTAATGCAGTGACGCCTAGTTTGTAAAGTTGACTAGGATACAGAATTTTGGCCAGTGGTACATGAAAAGTCATCATCATAAGCTGCTTTCCTATAGCATGAATGATTAAGTGCAGATAAGTGATTCGTGCAATTGCCCGATGGTATGCATTGAAAGTAGAAAACGACCATCCTGTAGCCCATATCAATACGTTATTTCTTAAGGCGAAGAGAGTAAGTAGAGGGATTTGGATAGTAGCAATAATTCCCGCTCTGTTTGATAAGTTAAGAACCACAGCAGAGTAATGTGTTGCCCATAATGGATTATCATCCATGGTTTTATATCCACCACATAAAAACAAGAAGGACACAAGGCCATACACAAATATTACAATGGACTCCATACGAGTAGGAATGAAAAGAGGGATTGACCCCATTAAGTATACCCTGTCAATATGTTTTGTACCAAAGCAAGCTGGAATGAGAATATGTTGTTGGTATAGTCTCATTATTTTGGATGGCCGAGACATTACCTGTCTTCTAGATGCAAACTTATAGGCTATGAATCTTAAAAAGTTGGAGAGGGATGCCGCTGCAATAACGAATGCCCACATCATGATGAGAACCGAGCCCTGCCATACACTAATATCCTTGTTTTCGAGATTAATATGAACACTTTTATAAATATCTTTAAGTGAGTCATGATCAAATACCAATGGTGTATTGAACACTTCGGAACGATTATAGTCAGCAGGAAGGAATGTGAGCTCAGTTTGATTGAGGTACTCTTGGGTCAATTTATAAAGACGGTTCGACTCTTCAGCTGATTTTCGGCAACTAGTGATTATTACAAAATCCCAACCTGAGTCGATGGACAGAGTGGTATTGAGGGCTGACTGAATACATTGTGCTACCGTGGCCATATAGTTTTGGTTATCACAAAGACATTCGCCTTCTTGGGATGAACAGTCATCGTAATTGGCTTTGGCTGCTTGTTGACAGGTATTTCCCACAATTTCGGAGTGTGGCCACATTGCCGAGACATACCCAGATGCGAAAGCCAGTACCAAATAAACACAGAACAGCCGGGACCTCATAACGAATAGGACAGATAATGATAATCTAAATCGATTCAAACAAAATAAAAATGGTTTTTAGGATAATATCATTGACTTTATATCCATTTATAAATTAATAGCTGTATTTAAAATAACGTAGCATTTTCGTGGGAAAGCAATGAAATAACCTCGCTTCTTTCAGCACCTTTAGTAAGATCAGCTCCAATTCTTTCAAAGATGTCAAAAACAAACATAATAAATAAAAATTAAATAATGACAATGCATGTACCTATGATTGACTTTGAGGTATACACTCACACCATGGTCGGCATCACATATCAATAGCATAAAGCCCAATTACATTAAAGGAAGTTTGGTGTACAAGAATTTCATGTTTTGATAAATATTTCTCATGCATTAATTAGATTAGAAGATTTAGGAGACTGGAAATTAAAGGCCTATATCATTGCTCTTGATCAAACAATTAAAAAGAGTTTAAATTTTTCTTCAAATCAAACTTTAGTACAGATCATTCTCTCAGGCGAAACAATAATTGTTATTTTAAAAAGAATTAATATTTGACGATAGTGAAAAAGAAAATCGGGAGGTAGAAGTCTAGATAAAATACAAACGAAAGTAAAATGAAAAGAAATAAAAATAAAAGAAAAACGCTGAAATGTACAATGTGAAATTGGGTTTTTGGGGACATTTAGAGTTCATCATGTAGAACTGTTGAAGATGTAGTTTGGGCAGTTTTTGAGTCTGACCGTTTTGCTGAGGCGGAAGAAGATGTAGCAACTGTCGTTTGAGATTTTGTAGTTGTTTCAGGTTCCGATCCAGATTTTAAGGACTCTTTTATGCTTTCATGAACGTCTGGAAAATTTTCTTTCTCTTTTTCTTCCTCCTCATCGTCTTCTAGCTCCTCTTCTTCATCTCCTTCGTCTTCTGTATCTTCTTCATCGTCGTCCTCGTCTTCTTCATTGTCACTATCTTCCCCATCTTCTTCATCTTCATTGGCCTTCGTGTCTTTATCATCTTCAATATCATGTTGTGGCTCTGTACTCTCCGTCTTCTTAATATTAGTGTTCTTGATAATGCTTTCCTTTTGGCTTTCAGCAGAATCATCTTCAAGTTCATCATAATAAATAACATCATCTATTGCTTCCTCAGGCAAGTCCTTACCCAAAGCAATTAATCGTTCCTCCTCCTTTTTTATTTTCAAAACAAGTAAGCTATCAGCTTTAACCTTCAACTGACTCAGGTACTGAGCAGCTTCCTTAGCAAGTATATTGGCAGTTTCTTGAGCTTGACGCAGTACAATATTGATGTCTTCCATAGGGATGTCAAAATCGATAAGATCTTGTCGAGTCTGTATCAAGTGCTCTTTGAGCATTCTGAATTCCTTCCAATCGCTCCACTTAGCCTTACCTTCTTCAGCAGCAGCCTTAGATAAATAAGAAGCATCATCATCGGATACCATTTTACGGCCAATCTCCTGTAAGGCTACATCTGAAAACTCGTCTAACACATCAATTGTGGCTGAACGAATATCTTCTGTTCGATTAAGCGCAAGTTGAGCAAAAGTTTGAGAATATTCGCGAACTTCCATAGCTGCCTTTCGAATATTTTCCGCGTGACTTTTAAATGAAGCCTGGATACTTTCAGGAGTCCAAGGAAAATCATCCTCAGTAACAGTAATGTCAGGATAGTCGTATAACTTAGCCGCGGATTCCATATCGTCCACAAGCTTGCGTAGTTCTGTAAATCCATCTTGCTGATATCGTTGAAGCTTTTGTAGCAGCCGAGTAAATTTAGGTTTGCTTCCCTTCACTAATCGTTCCTTTTCTTTAGAAATGTCTGCCTTAAAGGTTTCAAAAGCATCCCTGGTAGTCTTATTAACAATTTTTTTCCAACTGGAGAGCTCAGAAGAAATACTGATAGCTCGACGACGTGCTCGCTTTTTGTCTAAAGGTACCTGGGCCCGTTCATCTCTAGCAAACTCATTGGACGGTTTGGATTCTCTTTTGGGTTTCGCAGAATTACTTGCAGCTGGAGTAGATTTAGATGAATTCAAAGAAGATGCTGAAGAAGTGGAATCAGATGAAGTTGATACTAACAATGGTGCTGAGGTTGTCGAGGCTGTGAAAATTGAAGTTGGCGGCACAGTGCTAGCAGTGAGATAACCTTCAGTTTCTTGAAAAATTCTATCTATAATTTTGTTCACTTGAGGTTCAACATTGTTTTCGTACACAGCAGATATTTTAGGAGAAACAATAGTGAGAAACTTGGCCCATACCCATCTAGTGTACTCTGATATCACTCTTCCTGTTCTATACGCAAAAACTTCAGCCTTGGGCCAAACGTGCAGTTTTACTGATGTAGCAAAATGATAGGTCAGATATGACACCTTATCATATACAGGTGTGAGAACGTAAACTCGAACGGTGCTAGCCCATTGACACAAAACTTTGCAGAAAGGGGAGAGGCGCTGAGTGATTGCATCGGCAAGAGGCCGCGCTTGAGCTTCATAAAATTCATATACTTTATCAGTATATGGGTTGGCAAGGGCTTTAAGGTCGGAGGATCTTTGAAGTAAAAATGGATGAGCGTGAGTGAAGTAAATCTTAGACACCTTTTCTGAAGCTGAGACAGATATCTTGGAGTTGAAGATCGCTTGCACCTTCTTCGTGTAGGGACTGATAACGGCGACATAGGGTACAGCATATTGTTCATAATATGGAGACACATATGGCTCAACGGTATTAAGAACACCATGTACAGGATAGCACAGTGCAGGAGAAGAGTCATCTAGGTCTGAACGGAAAGGGCACCGCCAAATAGCTAAGTAGATCACATAATATACAAATAGTCTAAGAGGTGGTTAGCGCAACAGGAATAAAAGAAATCAAGCACCACTTTTAACAACCCACCTTGAAATAATTGAAATAAAGAATTTGAAAAAGCCTGAGATAGACTTTTCTTTTGGGGTCAACCGCATTTCTAAGTAAATCGCTGAGGAGTTTTCAGTTTTGAAGGTGGACGCCTATTGAAAAAAATCTTAAGAGCCACGATTCAAAATGTAAATGAAATTTTGATGGCTAGAAGTGCAAATCACTAGGAAAAGCTTCTCATTAATGATCAAGGAATATTACTGTCTGTTATATTAGCAACTTAAAGCGCAAAAAGAATAATACGAAATCGTCTCTAGTCAACCTAAAATGGATAACATGTTGGAAGACAGAAGAAAAAAGTCCCAAAAATCAAGTACTTAAAAACAATAACAAGCCACCCTGTTGACCCTCCTCTTATCACGTAATCCAACATTAAGGATCTGAAGATGGCAACAGAGGAGCGAGAATTTTTAGTTTCAGCGGATTTTGTCATCTTGTGAGATGATTAAATCCTGGTTGTTTTGAGTCTCTTATGATCTTTACTACAGAGACCCATAAATGCCAAATTCCAATACGTTTTGACATAGAAAAAACCCATAGGATTTTTTTGGTTGTCGGTGTACTGTGAACCTCGGTTAATATTAACCAAATTTAGAAGTTTTCATAGTTCATTATTGAATGTTAGCCCTTCGGTTTTAATGAGAACTATTGACCTTTTCCATCACGGTGCCATTCTCAGTTTCTTTCATTCCAATAAAGTTGCTAAAATTATATTAAGTCTAGTATAAATTGCATGTGGACCTCTGGACATATATATTAAGTCTAAAGGAAGCTTCTATTGAAACTAGTCATGGAATAAGTTTGACTAAAGTGAATACTTCACCGTTGTGCTTTGATACAGTACATATTTGATTGAAATATTAATTGAACTTCAAATTGTAAATCCCTGTTATTGAATTTAAAATGAACTAATTTGATGACAGTAGTATTCAAGCACTTCGTCTAAATTGCGTCCTTATGTACACAAAGTGATATCTCTTGGTTTTGTCTATAATACTAATAGATGGATTGGTCGTTTTTGGTATCTAAAAATAGTGGTATCAAACTATAGATGCTAATTCATGTAGCTTACTTTCTTGGGCTGATCTCTAGCTTTAGTTCTGTGTCACAAGACGAATTCAGATTCTAGAGTGTTTGGAAATTTCAAGAATCAAGTCTAGAGCAAGGAAGAAATTGTGATATAGACATTTTTACAGTGAAGTAAGGTACAATTTTATGCCTGAGTTTTACTGTCTGCATGGCAAGCAGATTTAATATTATCATGATAACAGAGCAAATTGCATTACTTGCAATCGTCAGAGTTGGATAAAATAGAAAAGAGGTGAATCTAAAAAGTGTTTCTTTATGCTGAAGATCAGAACAATGAAGATCTGCCAGAAGTAAATGTGTTTAGAATCATTGATAGAGTGAGGTATTAACTCCACCAGAGTACCACTACGGAATACCTAAATTTTCACATTTGGATACTGGCTTAATCCAACTTTAATTTATACTAGTAAAGGAACTGCAAAAAATACCTGGCAACTGCTAAAAAGCTGTGGTCTGATGAAGGGATTCTGGAAATAAGGTTGGTTTTGTCAAGAAAAACGGAGAACCGTACCATGAGGTAAACGGATTAATTGCCTGAGAAGCACTGATAAAGTATAAACAATGAATCATAATTAAGCTGTGACTTGTAAATTCCTTTGAGATTTTATCAGAGTTTACACCATTTACAGTATACATGAAATCCCTTTAAAATATTGCAAAGGAGAGTAATTTGCATCCTCTAAATATTTAATTTTCAAAAATCTGCTACTGTTCTCTTAAAATCTATATTTTATTGGTAGTTTGGTAATGGGTTGTCATAACTATATCAAATTCATAGCGATGATTGGTTGTCAAGCTGTTCCTGAATATGACAAAACGCAAAGACGGTTATTTTCCTCTAATGATTCAGTATTTAGCTTCAATTTACGATGACCTAGCGGTAACTGAGAAAATATTTGCAAGTGCTAGTACATCTGTATGGTTGGTCCACTATGAGTTCGTAGATTTAATAGCCAATACCTTTGTAATGTCATTGAAATAAACATTTTTGTACCTTCAGAATAAATAGCCAAACTGATCTTCAAATAATACACTTTTATTTCTAGGTAAATTTTTTAAATGTTTAATTATGATACTAACTTGACCATTTTCATTTCCGCAAAGCAGCTATAAATGCATTAAGAACCTAGCGCTGTCAACTCACACATAGCTGAGGCATTTAAATCTATATATCACCTAATACTTACCAATCTTTATATTAGCATGCGGTTTATTAACTTATTTCTTCCATAGTTAAAGGTAGTCAAGTCAGGCAATGTCAGTCTTTTGTTGGTTACCTATAAGTTTACATAGAAGCACAGCAGAGTACAACTCATTCCCAGAATTAACTGGAAAATATTAAGTGATTCTAAGTTCTACTTGCTGTCAAGCAATAAAGCCACATAAAGCACTTTACTGTACTATAACAATACCACATAGTTAGTCGGTTTTGTCGGTACAAACCTTAAGAAGACACTGTTGGTAATATTATCACTCGGGTGACTATATAGTTAAAACAATCACAATTTAGGTATATCTCCTAAATTGGCCGAGTTAAAACGTTATATTTATAGGTATAAATTTGTCACACTATTGTCATAGACAATCAACTCTTTCTTTAATTATTTCTTTCAGTGTTAGTAGTGTGCAGCCTATTATTTGTTCTGCCATACTTTTTGATCTGGATCAAAGTCGAATAAACTTTTCTTTTTTCCAGCTTGTTCTAGGTCTGTGTCTACCTAAATTGGATGTTCTTAGATGCAGGGTCTGGCTGCATCCATTTTCGACATTTATTTACAAGTGTCACAAAGACATTTCAAATAATATTAGGTGGGATTATTATCCTGGAGTTTGATTCGATCTGTATTGGGGAGAAGGCATTAAGTTACAATTCATACTTCTTCAAGGGTATATACCCTTTAGATTCTACTTAGAGTTTTTGACTTTAATAAAGTCTTCATCTGAACCCAGGCAGAGTTGAATTTTCACTCTACCTTGTACTTATTTGTGGTCAGCAAGCGGGTAAGGTAGTAATTTTTATATTCTCAGTCTAAGCTAGCCGAATTTCAAACTTCTCACCAGCCCTCCAGACTCAAGTATGCAGATGTCTAGTTCAGGTTTGAAATCTCCAACTTATGTAGCCTCACCCTCACCTCAGTGGGCTTTCAATACTGATCAAAAATTATTTGGATTATATAAAGTCAATATGGCCTTATAGAGGAAATCAGAATCATAGCATACAATATACATCTTTACGTTCTCAATGCCACAGAGATATTCACCTTCCCTAATTTCTTTGACTCAAGTAAATAGCACATATTTCGTTTTCATCAAGGTACAAGAGAGTTAGGGTAAAATCAATAAGGCATATTCGAACCAAGAATATAGCCCTTATCCCTTGTGAATTTTTGTCAACTTGATAAATTACTTGATTCTCGTATTCTTTACGATGCAAGCAATAATTTCAACGTCTTGGCTTTACCCCAGGAGCCGAATCACAAGCCATCATGGTTCCATTTTCTATAACAATTTGAAAGGCTCTCATGACAATTGTAACAGCCTCTTGAGCTTTCCTTAGTCTAAGTATTCCTGCAGATCAAAGTTGAGGGTAATCAAAGTCAGCCATTTAAACTATGTTAAGTTTCGCTCAGAATGTGCCTTATAGAGTCAAATATTTTGAGACAGTCTTGACCTCGGGATTTGAAGTCGAGTTTAAAATCAGCATACAATTATATTGAAGAAACTAAAATAAAACTATGAAATAACAGAAGAAATAACTTAAATAAGTAAAAATGAAAACAAGAAACAAACAAAAAAAACTTTTAGAAAAAGACACCACTCTATAGTACCAGATAACTTTTGAAACTTTTAGTTGATAAATCATAATTTTTTTTCCCCAGTTGGTATATTCGTTTTCGCACTTTGAATTTAAAATAAGGACTTTGGGAATTACTATGGATGTGAGAACAAGACTGACCTTTAGGTTTTTGTGTAGAATAATCAAGAATTTGTTTAGTTGTTTGGCATTTCAAATATTGTGGTATTTTCTCTTTCGCAAAATTATTTTTAATTCATCGATGTTTTTTATTGACGGGGTTTTTTTTTTTTTTTGAGGGTTTTTGATTTTTCGATTTTTTTTTTTTGATTCTTTTGTCGTTTGAGTTGTAAATAGATAGTATTAAAATGGTGATTCACCTCACCGGATTCATAGTTGTTGTAAAAAGATTATTTGATATAATGTAAATCCCGATGTATTTACTTTTGTGTGGATCCCTCCAAAGCGGTTGCTGTAGGAAGGACTTGCTCTGCGGGAGCATGCGTGTCCTTCTTCTGTGTAGTATCCTCCCCAATACTTAAAGCAGCAAAGGCATTACCAGTAGCCTCAACTTTCTCCGCAGATTCAGCCTTAAGCTTAGCTTCCCTTGCTTCCCTAGCCTCGGCCTTCTTACGCTCTCGCTCAAGATACTCTTGGTGGATTTTGGCTTGCTTTTCCTCCATCTCTAAAAATTTCTTCGCAGTGTCAACAGGTTTAGCAGCACCAAAAAGAGAGCTAGATCGGTTAGTTTGAGTACTTTCATTCAAAGGTTTAGAGCGAGGTGCTAGGTTAAGCTTTCTTCGTCCAGCAGGTTTCGTAGGAGCACGGTCAAAGGAACTATTAGATTTAGGTCCAATAGATCTCCAATCAGAAACAGACTCCAATTGCTTCTCTTCTTCTGTCATTTCATGAACATGGGGTCGGTTCTCGTGAAAGTTGTGGCGAGGTCCTCTGTTTCCAAATCTGTTACGATTATCTTCAGCAGCAGGTAGAGGACCTCGATGTTCCCAATGATCATAGTCGCGGTTGTCTTCAGGAGAAGGTGCACGAGGAGCGGAACGAAATCCACCTTCGTAGTCACGGTTGTCTTCTCGGGATCCAGATGAACGAAACCCTCCATCATAATTACGCAAACTAGCATCGCGGTCTCTAGACATATATCCAGGTCGATGATTATCTAAAGGAGGTAGCGGGCCATGTCTTTCCCAGTTATTGAAGTCTCGATTATTCCCATCGTCAGGAATCTCTCGGCGTTGGAAGCCCCCACGCTCTCGTCTCTGTTCAGCGACCAAAACACGTAAAGTGCGACCAAGAAACATTTGACCATCCATATTTGTTGCCCGTTCCAATGAATCTCTATCTTCAAACTCTACAAAAGCAAAGCCCCTAGACCTGTTTGTGTCGATATCTATTGGGACCTTAACCTCAAGAATCCGGAAGTCTTTGTCGAATAGTCCAGCAAGGGCTTCTTCGGTAGTACCATAATCTAGGTTGAGGAATCGAGCAGTAAATGGAGGGTGATCAGGAAGAGGAACTAAAGGGCGGTGTTCAGCCCTAGGGTAGCTAGATGGGTCGCTTCTATTGATGCGGGGTGCTCTTTCATAATTAACATCAGTAGGGAGGTTAGAGACTTCATCAGCCCAGGATCCTCCGCCAATACCAGAGTCATTTCCACCTACTAAAAGTCAGTTATCAGTCATACTCAATTGGCAATTCAACATACCATTTTGGAAATCATACAGAGAGATCTTTTGCATTTTTTTGGGCGCTTTTTAAATGTTAGAACAGGTTTATTCACAGCATCTTCATCTTACAGCTTTAGACATACCCATATTGATTAATTGCTTTTATACCAATAGTTGGTAAAGAGATAGTTTGAATAGAAGTGAGGAAAATATAATCTCACACAAGATACCTTTAAGATATAGTTAGTAAAGGTGTCACTGAACTGGCAATGGTAGTCCAACAGTTCATGGACTATCAGTTTGAAAAGTTCTGGTGGTCCGAGATTGCTTGTGAAATCCGTACAGTACAAGCTCAGGCCCATCAGTATAGTTCAATTCCATCTTTAATCAATTGATTAACTCATGTAGTTTTCATCATACCTTTAACAAAACGTGGTGGTTCCAAAAACGGTCTATCTGAGAATGGGATTTTTATTTTATTTTTTTATTTTTATATTTCTATTTTTTTTTTTTTTTTTTTTTTCCCTATTATTTTCATGTTCTTCCATATTTGTATTACATACTACAAATGTCATGTCGTGATGATTCTACTAGACCCTTACCCACTCACATACATGTACCATTACCCTGTTTGAAATCAACCAATTTATGTTGCTTAGTCATCATTCGTAAGTACATTATAGTCTGTAAGTAAATTTTAACCTAGAGATGAGCACCTCCCATTTTGTAGCCTCACATGAAGAACACTACGAAACACTGCAGAGAACTGAACTAGATTCCGAGTGCCGCCATCTACAGACTGTTTAGTGTTCACACAGTGTCTAGGGAAGAGCACAAAGAACTTTAATATGTGAAGTCTGAATATCGAATACGCTCCTAGCTGATTGTGGCTCAGGTCGTATCAAAACTTGCCATTGAGTATAGTTAATATTAGTTCAACACTCATATTTATTGATACCTTTCCTTGTTTAGCATATTGGCTAAGCAACTCACACCCAGTACGCTTCTCTCTTCCTTCCTTGCTCCTCTCTCTCTCTACAACCTCTTTTTTTTCAGCCTCTAAATTTTAAGTTCTCAACATAATATTGCAAGTCAGCTTCATCAGCTAGCTTTTACCTCTGTTTTAGCATTTCACTGTAAATCTAATTGGCTGCATCAGTCATCACTTTGATTTTCACTTAAAAATTAACTCTGTTTTCCCTCTTCCAAAGCCGAATGTTCCGCCGCTAAAGTCTTTACCTAAATCTTATTTACCAAAGCTCAGAAGACAACACAAAATCTAAACACTCAAAACCACCATCAGCAACTTAAACTCTTTCAAAACTATCATCGACACCATTCAGGGCGTATTTTCAAATCATATTTTTTCTGTCACTGATACCTTAGTTGATTGTTAATTATTTTTTCTGTCTTGCAATACTTGATTTCTTCCCAAATTTTCTCGCGTTTTTATTACCGTCACAAAGTATTTTCATGAATATTTCAACAACTTGCATACTGGATTCTGGTAGTACTTGAAATCGCCACTTTTTATATAACTCAACTTCAAATTTTTACGTTTTTTTTCTCGCCCGATTCCCAGGTTTTACGAATTGATGTTTGCATAATACGCTGCCAAAGTCGTGAATTGTAAGTACAAGTTCAACTGTTAGTGGAGTCTGTTTTAACAGTAAGGTAGAACAAAATTTTCAATACTTACCCACAGTTTGGGCCATTGCTTCTGCTCAACATTCATCTATTGGTTTTGTGAATTTCCAATTCACCTCTCGAGGGTAGCACATCATGTAAGTATCTTGTTCAAGTTCTTCAAGCAATCTCCTAACAATCATTTTCAGGTTCACCCTTTTGCGCTCCCTGGTACATGAGCTTCTCCAAGCTGTCCTCAATCCTTCCATTGATCAGGTTAGATTCTTGAGAAGCTATGTACTTTCACGATTTGCTATAATTGTGGTTCTGTACCTTTTTACATTTCTTGTTTTTGCCATCATTCGTGTTGTCACAGGAGTTTCCATCAAACGTCTGGGTTACTTTAGTTTATGCCATATTTCATATGCCCCTCACCCTCACATCAATTATTATATTCATCGAATCGGCATTTCATTTCACCGGCCCACGTTTGTTCACCCAGGATGGTTATCCCTCTACATGACAGATCTTGAAATTACTGTCGATCCTGAACTTCTAGCTAAATCATCCAGCACTGTAAGTAAGGCAGATCCATCAAATACCAAGTCGACTACTAAACCTGCAAATACATCCGATGCAGAAGTAGATGACGACAGGATACTGCCAAGGATTCCTCCGAACTCATTTTTGTTCCATGTAATCCAGTTTGTGATAAATCATGGGAAATACTTTGACTTTAAAGCAACAAATTCGACGCTCACATTAACAGATGTCGGAACTCTATTGTTAGGAAATTTAGGCGTCAAGGTTGATCTTCGACTCAACAGTATTATTACTGAATCCAATAAATTCGTTGGAACATTAGACAATCATAAATTCAAGCCTGGTGAAGTCCCTGCTGCTTTTAGATTTTATGTCAAAAATTGTTTCTTTACTCCCTCTGATGGAGAGAATATCAAGAGCATAAAAATCACGCAAGCAGAGTTCCTAGATATTGTCACTTTGGAGGCAAAAGGTATTGTGAACAAAGAACAGCTTGCTCTCAAAGATTTATCTGTTTTTTGGAGGTTTGGTACTCTCAATATCCAAGCTTTGAAAATGATGAATGCTTTGCAAGCTATCAAGTCCATGAAGGCTGATCAATTAAATGGTTTGGATAATGATTCCCCTTCGATTCCCCAACCTCCATCCGAAGGGACAGATTTTAACTATTCCCTATGGACAAAGCTGAGCAAGTTAGCTATTAGGGTGATCAAAGAGATTGAGTTAAAAATAAACTCTATTGATGTTTATGACATCCCCTTAACATCATTTTTGGAAATTAGACCTCAGCCTTTGAAAAGTATTACGTTCGGCGTCTCTGCAAAGGACTTCTCACTTGATCTGAGACGCTTGAATCCCAACAATCCAGCATTTCGATTGTTTTTCTCAGATGATGATATGGCACATCAAGGTATTTTGACTTGTTCTTCTTTCATGTTAGGCCTTGCTCATGGTGGAGTTCAAGAAGAAATTGTTTATATTCCATTAATAACTGCCATTACCAAAACCAATATTTTTGCCAAAACAATCCAGTTCATGAAGCAGACTATGACAGAACAATACAATACTATATTGCGAGCAAATATTAATATCACCACCCCATCCATCAGTATGGAGCCTCATCATGTTGGAATATTGTCTGGCGCTTCTTTCTTATCTACGTCAAGTCGCTCTTCCAGCATGACAGATACCACTTCATCGTTCCAAAAGCTTTGGCCCAAAGCGGTTATTAAGTTCACTATTGACGAGCCAGCTGCTAGAGTATTAGTTCATCAACCGGAAGGAGTTGGTGCCCCAATTCCGTATGCCAAACTATCATTATCAGAAGAACTCAGTGGTATGGTTGTTTTTAACTGTTCAAAAGTGTACTGTGATTTTGTTTCAAGTCACACTGATGTTCGTGGCAAACCTAATTATAACTTCCAATGTTCTTTTCAGTTAACGACGTTTGAAGCCTGGTACAGATCTTCTGAAGGACTGCGATTTGATTTCTTAAACACGGAATCTCTTTCTCTTCAACTTTCTGCTGCTGTAACCCCTTCACTTTCAGTATCCATTTCCGGTCAGGCAAATGATGTAAAAGCATTGTCTATTCATAGTGAAGTGCTGTATGGTTTCCGCGAAGTTCTGCATCATATTAAAAAATCGCAGCTTTCTAGACCTTCAGACCCAGCAATCAAAGAAAAAGAGTTTTTCCTGCGCAAGTTGCCTGCGTGGTTAACATCATTCAAATTTGATATTTCCTCTGTCACAGTAGCAGTAGCTGCCGATGAATTGGAAAGCTACATCAGCACTTCCCGTGGTGTTCAATTTGTTCTCTCTAAATTCCTATTACACTACAAGTCTTCAATCAATCATTCAGCTACAATCAAAAAGAAAGGAATTGACTACATGTCAACAGATTTTCGACAACTTGATTTTTGTTTTGAGGGCATTTCTGGGTATAAAATCATGGGTCTTTATCTTCCATCAGTGGAGTTACATGAGTCTTTCCTTGAAATTCCTGTATTAAAGGCTTCAATGACTACTGACAGAGATTCACTTGGACCATTAGCCCAATGCCAAGTGACTCTCCCTACTGTGCGAATTGACTGGGATATGAAGTTGCAATTTATGATTTCACTTTGCATCTCTCTTGTCAGGTCTGCACTCCTCGCTGAGCCCTCTGCCGAACGGCAGACAAGCTCTTCCTCAAAGGCTAAATATGTTGACTTTGTTAATTTGTCTTTCACAACCAATTTCATTAAATTCAAAGCAACACTTCCAGAAGATGTAATGGTCATGTTAGAAACAAATGGCCTTTCGTTAGAGAAAACTAGAGAGAGCAATGGCAACGTTTTTGCAAGGTTTATCCGTCTATATACCCATCATCCTGTCATCCCAGATTCATGGACTCGATTTATCACCATTCGAGAGTTATCCGTATATTTGAAGGATGATATCTCAAATCTTAAAAACCCTGCTAAATTTGATTTTAATGAACAAATTCTTGTTTCAGCTGACGGCATCCGCTTCAATATTGTTCATCAACTTGTGGTTTACAAAGTACTTGATAATCTCATTACTGGCTTTAAAGGCGCCATTACACTCATGAAGAGAGCTCTTCTTAACAAAAGTGACTATGTTTTGGAACTTTCTGAGAAGAAGGCAATTCCAAACATTCCAAAGATCCGTCTCAAAGCCAATAAAATCTTGTGGACTCTGGAAGATGACTTGTTTGAATCCAAGTTGGCTTTAATTTTCCAAATTGGTTTGAGGGAGCAAAGGAAACGACTCGAGAAATTGGCTGCTTTTGAAGCCAAAGTGGAAGCCATTACACGATCCAAGGCTTCTCATAATGCTGAAACCAATGAAAAACACAAACTTAACAAGAAAGAGGGGCATGGTGAGGAAACCGCTGAACCAGTCAAGGCTAGTCACAAACACCAGACTGGAAAGAATGATTTCCCCAAATCTTCTCCTCCAACATTTTCTTTTATTGATTCATTGATCAACAACAAGCCATCTGAGCGTGCTCCAGGTACCAAGTCAAGAAACTGCACTACTTTCAAGGCATTTCAATCTAGTATCCATCCGTTTCCTGTATCAATTCGTCGTCACCAGGTTCCCAAAGAGGATAATACATATAAAATGACTGATGACTTTGACATATCTGAAAATGCTTCAATTGGAGTAGATGCTGCAAGATACCGTTTGAATGAATTGTTCAGCAAAACTTGGATTAAAGAGTATAGTTCTGCTGAAGCTAATTTGAAAGAAAGCATTGAGAATCAAATTAATTCCGCCACTGGGCTTAAAGATGTTCTTCGTCCCGAAATGGTGTCTCAAGAGAGAATTGTGGAATACTCACCTTTTCCCTACCTTTTTTTTGTGCTATTGTCAGAAGTCGATTGGTTTTTGTCTAAGCCTGCCATGAATTTTTCAGAGCTCCACGACTTCTTATTCGACGTGGGTAAAGGGCTTCCTCGTGATACAAAATTCTCCATCTTGGTTCCATTATACAACAGGCTGGAATGTGAGGCTATTAGAATACAGCTCCGTGACTACCCGTTGCCATTGTTATATTTTCCTCACCTACATCCCTCTCAGTCTCAAGATTTGCCTTCTATCAAAATTGAGGGTAACTTTGTCGTGGCCGAGGACTTCTCTTTGCTGGAGTCAAATATTCGCAAAGTTTTGGTTCCTACTGATTCTCTAGCCGCCAACTTCTCTTCTGGCAATGATGATGATTTTGGCAATCCTTTCATGATGCTGGTACAGCGTACTGTGTCTTCTATTAAAATGTACACTGACCTGAAACTTGACATCAACACTCTCAATCCTTCCATTATCACCTGGTGTGTTTCAATGCAGCCTGCCATGCAGGCCGCGATGCAGGTGTTTGACCTGCTCTCCAAACCTCCCTTAGACCCATCAGAAAAAATTGGTTTCTGGGATAAAATTCGGTCTGTTTTCCATGCTCGTTTTACGTTCAAGTGGCCAGAAGGAAATGTTCACTTTCAACTAAAGGGATCATCTAATCCATACTATATTGTTGGAGAAAGTGCTGGATTCGTCATGTGTTGGAAGAATAATGTTGAAGTTAAGTTCAATCATGATGATAATCCAAAAGAATTCATTGTTGTAACAAGCAATGACTATGTTCTTGCTGTTCCTGACTTGAGTTTCCAAGAGCGGGAGTATCTTGCAAAATCGGTTGACAAGACTGGTGGTTTGGCGTGTGCAAGCAATTTCCAAGATGGTACCGTGTTCCAAAAGGTTATTATGAAATTGGGTGGAAGAGTTAAGTGGGTTGCTGGGCTTCTTTTTGAGCGAAAAAAGGGAGTTAATGGAAGAACTTTTGAATTCAAACCTCATTATGATGTGGTTCTTTCTAACCCTAAATGTGTCAAAGACCTGGATAATTATGATGCTTACAGAGGATTTCGAAGTGATTTCATTCATCTTGCTATTACTTTTACATCAATACCTGAGAATTGGGGTAATGAAACTTATATGAATAATTATAACAGTATTCATCTCAGTCCTAAGTTTTTTGCTCACTTCTTCAAATGGTGGCAACTCTTTGATGGTGCATTGTCCCTTCCTGTTAGAGCTGGTAAACTGTTTAATCAAGGTGATGTTGAGAAATCTAAGAAGTTTGGGCGCCATTTATTTACTGTCAAATATAAAGTGCAGCTTTCGCCTCTATTTGCTTCACATTCGTATATTCAAACGCATTACGATAATGTGAAGAAGACAGTGTCTCATTCTTCCACAGGACTCAAGGCTAAATTCAATGAATTAAGGTTGGATCTGCATCAACGACGTGCCCAATCTGCCCCAGGCAAGAGATGGAAAATGGGACTTAATGTTGGTGAAATGGATTTCATTGGTACTGATCTTCGTGTTTTACTTGCATCTTTTACTGAAAAGTCTCATGAAGAAGCTATTGCGAAGAATTTGGGTTATAGGACTTCTCCTGGATCATCTATTTCTAATAATAATTCATGGTCATCTGAATCACAATTCAGTTCAGGAAGGTTCAATATAAGCGATAATGATTTTTCGTGGATCGATGCTGACGACTATCTTGAAATCGGTGAAACTACTATATCACGTTCATTTCCAAATATCAACATCTTACCTCTCAGCTACACTCCTCGCTGGACGTATTTTAGGCAAACTGATCACTCTCTCTCCCACTCAAGTATTGCACCATTTGGTAACGAGCCTTCTCACACTTGTATCATAGGCAGAGAGCATGCATTCAATACGCATCAAGACTTAATACAGATTCGGATGAATGAACTGGATGAGCAACTTAAAACCAATGAAACCAGCTTGGAATCATTGGAAAAAGATTTTCAAACATTCCCTGATACCGTTGAAATTCGGAAAAGAATTGTTGAGATTCAAGATGTTATTGCCAAGATCAAAGAACGAATTGGTCAAGTGGCAAGTCTGCAGAAGAATACAGGTAGAACTAGTGATAACGTGCAGTTGGCTATGGAGCATTCTGCTCATGAAGTTTCTCAAACAATGAGCAGGCGAAAGCAGAGTATTTATTTTATTGAGGATCATGAGGAAAGTGCTAATAAACCAAGCACATTGAATACAGAAGATATGTCAGATATTCAAGAAGGAAGTTCATTCAGTAACAGATTCATTATTCATTCTGCTCAGCTTAAATGGAATAATGCTGTCAGGAACGCTGTTTTCAGATATCTTCATCAGGTGGCGGATCGACGGTCTAGTGCTTATTTTCTTACCCAAAAGGCAGTTCGTTATCTTGATGATTTAATGGAAAAACAGCGTAACCGATCTTCTAGTGATGAATCCGTTTGTGCTAATGAGGTGTTACTTTCCCGAGAGGCTTTAGGAAATATCTTTGAAGGCCTTAAATCGTCGTCCCATGATAATCTCAACTCAGAAGAAAGTTCAACTACAGAAAATAACTTTGACGATGATTTGCGCGATACAAATAACGATGACTATTATGCTACTGATAATTATTTGGTTCGCCTGGTTTCTCCTCAAATCCAATTTGTTAGTGATAAGAACCCTGATGAATGTGTTGTGTTGACATCACAGAATGTCCAGCTTAAAATTGTCAACATTAATGACAAAAATAGAGAGGTTGATGATGAATCTAAGCTTATTGAAACCAGATATGGTGTTTCCTTGCATGATGCTCAATTCTTCGTCTTAAACCTTGAGAAGGTCAAAAGTGATAGTGTGTATACGTTATTCAGCAGCAATTCTTATGGGTGTGGCAAAGTTCCTGTCTGGCCTCCTTGGGTTTCTATTGAGTGTTGCTATGATAGCACACCATTGAAGAAGGCATTGGTTATCGACAAAACGTCTGTTACCTTGAGATTTGATAAGCCTAATTCCTTGCGGGTGCAGGCTGGCCAAAACTCCGGATCTTTAAATAAAAATTGTACAGCAGCTATGATTCGTGATGAAAACAATCGTCAAAATCGGCTTGCTGTTGATTTTCCGAAAGTTGTTGCTACCTGCAATTCCGAACAGTATTTTGCTATGTTTACAATTGTTATGGATCTCTTGATTTATACTGAGCCTATCCAGAAAGAGCGTTCTGACAGGCTCGACAAGATTCTACTTGCTACAGATTTTACAAATTTGGAAAGAGCTGCTCAGAGAGTTGTTCAATTACAGCAGGATGTGCGTAACTTCCATGATCTTGGCCATGAGTTTTTAGTTCACGTGTCTGATCTTAGCCATCAAGCTATTTTAGACCTTGCCTTGATTGATGTGGAACAAGATCATGCACGACAAGAATTATTTGTTATGATGGAGGCCATCAAGAGTGGAATGCGAAAGGTGTCTCAAGACGAAGATACTACTCAGCTCATTAAATGGGCTATTGGTGCTGATCAAGTAATCTGGCATGTTTTGGATGAATTCCATGAACCTATTTTGGACATTGGACTTGCCAATGCCTCCTTCAATCGTATAGAGGGATCAGACGGATTTAACGCAAACTCAATTGAAGTTGGAATGATGCAAGCGTTTAATTTGCGACCTGAATCGTTTTATCCCGAACTCTTCTCTCCTTTCCTGGATGAAGGACAAACCTGTGCGACTAGTGGTAATGTCGTTTCCGTAAATTGGACTATGCTTGATCCCATTGGTGGAATCCCTATTGTCCAGCAGTTTGATATCAAATTGAGTCCTCTTAAGGTTCAAATAGAAAGCAAAACTTGGGATTTGCTATTTAACTATATCTTTCCCAAGCGCAAAGATGGAACCACTGTATCAGAAAGCCCCTTTTCGGTTGGAAAAACACCCTCTGACGCAACTGATCTTGAACATGAGTTCTTTTCATCTCCTGAATCATCTGACGATGAAGCTAGTTCTATAGCTGAGTCCACATCGGAATCTGCACCAAGTAGTATTTTCAAGAAGCCTCACTCTAGTTTGCGTAAGGTGCTGCCTGACTCTGCTTCTTCTATCTTCAGTACCAGTAGCGGCAGCACGACTACTATGCGTCAAAACGAAAGATTGGTTCTCAATTCAATGAATGATTCTCAAGGCAAGTCTAGTGCTTCGTCCATGGATATTACACTTAACAGGAAGCCTACATGGTTTCAGAAGAAGAAGGATCCACTTCAGGATGAATTGTCTGAGATGATAAATCGAGCATCAAATTACTTGAGTATTGTTCAGATTCGAATATTTTCCTCAGTTGCATGTATCTCATACAAGGGTGAAGGTACCAGAAATCTTCTTGATATTCACGAATTTCGATTAAGGGTGCCTGAAATTCAGTATCAAAACAAAACTTGGTCAAATATGGACTTGGTGTTACATCTCAAGAAGGATTTAACGAAGATATTACTCAGTCATACAGGAGGCTTGATTGGAAATAAGTTTAGGCGGCATCGCAAGAAGAAAAATACCGAAAAGCTGAATCAACTACAAGACTATGTATCTTTCACATCCGTCTCTGATTTGACTGGAGATCGATCTCGGGAGAGTACTATAGTCGATGAGAGTGAAGAAAATGATCATAAAAGTACTTTAAAACACTCATCTAATTTATCTGCGCCTCCTCTCACAGCAGCTAGTCGAACTCACTCGTCGGATTATTCACCAGGACATCTAGCGAGTGTAAGTGAGGATAGTAGCCCCAATGCCAGTGCCAGTGCCAGTATTGTTGAGTCTAGTCAGGCTTCAATTGTATCGAAATCTAGTCACTCTAGTAAAGGTATTTCAAGAATATTTACTAAACCCCGGCATTGAGAGGATTCACGCAGAAGTAGGTGATGAAGCAATATTTATGACATTAAATTCAAATGTCATAAACTGATGAGGAATGTGGTAATGAATTTTATTACGACCTTTGATTTTTAGTTAGTTTTATTTTTTTTTTGTAATTTTTATTTTACTGTAATATATGTATATATTTTATACTAATTCACCACTTAATTTACCTTAATTTAACTTGATAACAATACAAGTTTATACTACTTACCTTTGATATCGCTAAGGTACTATGGGATAAAAGCATTGATACTGACTAGTATTTGTACAATGAGTACCAATGTCATATAATATCATTTTATTTTAGGGTATTGTGAGGAAATCACAAAATATATACGAAGAGAAGAGATAAATGCAAAGAACAGAATCATGAAACATGGGGAAAACATAAAAATCAAAGGAACGTGGAAGAAATAACAACCTATACACATCTATGTGCGTAAAAAATTAATAAATAAAAGCCTAAATCTTCTTTCTTCGTTTAGGATCGAATTCAGACGTAGGGCTACCATTACCTGTAGGAGACAACGAGTTATGAGCCCGCTTCTTTTTCTTTTTGAGAGGGATTCTCATAAATGTCGAATCGTCGTTAGAAGATTCCGCAGCTGTGTTATTATCACTATTTAATCGAGATGCAAAGTGAAGTGAAGACTTCCCGCCTGATAATCCACTAGAGAGTTGGCGAGAGCCTGGACCACCATTACCACCCATAGAGTGAGAACCTCCGCCAAAACTATTGCCATTACTCATGGAAAATGGTACAATTGCCAATTTGGAAACATCGAAATCCGGAATGCCAGTTGCAGGAGTTTTATCAAGTACTAGAGCTCTATTAAGCAGTTCTGAATCAATAGGTGGGAGGTGACTTGGATTTTGAGGGATATGTCCCTGCTGCGAAAATACAATGGAGAGGAGTGTAGGCATGGCGCCACCACCAGCACCTGTGCCTGCACCATTGCTCATACCTACCGGAGCATCAATACCAGATGGAGGGATCTCATGCTTGCCAGGTAAATCAGAGATGTGGTTCTTATAAGACTTGCGCAGTTTCCGCTTTTCTTTTGTGACAGGATCAAAACGAGCAACAGATGAAGCCAAAGGTCCAAGACCAAATAGCTGCGTCAAGTTCTCAGTTGCTGAAGGTTTAGAAGGCTCATAAACTTGCAAAGCATTAGCAAATAGATAACAGATAATTCAAAAACAAAATAATCAATATAACTCGATTTTCGCGTTTTCATGTCTTTTTTTTTTTTTTTTCTTCTTTTCTCTCTTCATTCTAATTAAGATCTTTTTTTTTTAGGTTTTATAATGGAGCTTACCCTTTGAACCCAGCAGATAAACAGTAGGATCGTTGGTCACAGATGAAGGCATGGCGAGGATATTGGTGGTGTCGGAACTATACATCAAGTCGCGAAATTCCAAGCAAGAACCAATACGTCAGGGCGACGCGCTGCAGCAAACAATCACAAGGGTATCTTAAATTCAGTTACGCAAGAGTGTAAATCAGTTCGGAGTCATAAAGAATTTTTAGCAGGTTTGTTACTAGTTGGTAAGGAGTATTGTTAGTGAACTTGTTGCTGGTTGCCGGTAAAATGAAATTAAGTGGCAGTGATCCTGATGCCGTTGCGGTGATAAGCTATTGGTGGTGGTGCTGGGACATCTACTAATTGGAAGTGTTAAGGGTTCCCAAATCACACACGTTAAATAATAAGTGTTAGGGTACAACCCTAAGGTTTCTGTTTTAGGTAAAAAAACAGCTAGTTCTAAATATATTACAGACCACATACTACTGAAGGGTATTTTCTATGTAAAATTTATATTTCATGTAGTCAGATCTAACGTAATTTGGCCCTTGCCCTGTTGATTTAGTATGTGCAACATTCTGTATGGGGCAAAATTTTGCTCGCCTGCTGGGCTTGTTTTTTTCTCTCTTTTTTTTCAAGCTTCCTACTCTTTGATCTTTAGCCCACGACACCGTTCGACAAAGTAGACAAGGTCAGTAGTATTAAGATTTAATTTACTTTAGTTATTCATCCCGACAGACGAGGCGATCTTAGCAAAGTGCGGCATGTCGTTTTTTTATGGAATGAAAGGATATTGTCCACTTACTCTTGTTGCTTAACTTGTCGTCGATTGTTGAACTAAAAGTCAAGGAACTAAAATTTTAAGAAACCATTGAACTAACCGAAACTTCTCATTATAGATGGCCGCCTCTCTCCCCCACCCCAAGATCGTCAAGAAGCACGGTAACAAGAAGTTCAAGCGTCACCACTCTGACCGCTACCACCGTGTTGGTGAATCATGGCGCAAGCCCAAGGGTATTGACTCTTGCGTTCGTCGTCGTTTCCGTGGCACTATCTCTATGCCCAAGATTGGTTACGGCTCCAACAAGAAGACTCGTCACCTTTCTCCTAGCGGCCACAAGACCTTCTTGGTCTCCAACACCTCTGACCTCGACCTCCTTTTGCTGCACACCAAGACCTACGCTGCTGAGATTGCTCACAACGTTTCTTCTAGAAAGAGACTTGATATTGTTGAGAAGGCCAAGACTCTCGGTCTTAAGGTTACCAACCCTAAGGGCCGTCTTTCTTTGGAGGCTTAATTTTATTTAAATAATATCAAAAAACAGAATGTCATTTAGCTGATAACATCTGGTGCATACCTATACTTGTAGAAACAATGCAAGGTCATTGTAATTGACTTTCATGGTCTTTACACATGTGCAATAAGATCTGCGTAGATATGTGGAAGATGTGATCACTCTGAAGTGCCTACTTCACTATTGTAAGTGATGAAAAGAAGTTTCCTCATATATCAAGGGCTGTAATTCTTAATGTTCATCAATGTAAAATACGATTTCAGTCCGTAACGTAACGATCTTGTAGCATGATAACTGAAGGTCGATCTTGTGGATTTACAGTATGATAAGATCCTTCCTCAATTGAAGCCAAATTTACTATGTATAGTGTGCAGAATACTTTTTATAAGAAGCTATGTACTTGACCCTTCTAATAAGTTTGCTGTCTGTTCATTATTGGAGTCTGGGGTTCTAATGTTAGAATATTTCATTTCTGTGCGTCAATTCTTCTGACTATCTTCCATGATTTACGGCACTTGACGGCTCTTACAAGCGCTTTGATACCTAAAAAGAATTTTAAGTCCAAGTGCCTGGACAATATAACTTTGGACAATTCTTCCTCTATTGAGAGCTGTGTTACATTGCATAATAAGCATGATAATGCTTTCTATAATCATTCCTTTAGTATTGGTTGTTAGCCATAACTGTTTTCAAGCTAGGAACCTATTGTGTTATGGAGTAGTTTTGAATAACTGGTGAATGTGCAACTTAGAATTCTATCTCAGTAGAATGTAGTACTCTTCATACCTTGCAAAACTTGAACAGGAGTAAAGAAAATATCTCATTGTTCGTTTGAAAATGAGCTTCCTAATGGGGGTACAATTGGTTTTGATAGAACAGCTTTTGTATTGAGTGATTATATTGAAGGTTGAGACGATGAAAAGACAAAGCATTTAATGACAGGAAAGCGGACAATAATAGTGTTCCATTGCTTTCAAGTCGATTCAAAGCAATGAGATATGTTAGGAGAACTGTCTGCTTCAGATATGTCACACGCACTTGTATCAAAAAGTTCAAATAGAAGCAGAAGGTCAAGGTTCACCTTAAGAGTACCGTTTGCCATTCACTCCATGAATGATAAAGTCAATAAAAGAATGATCAACCATTTTATGTGCATCCCAGAATACATGGCAGAATCACCAAAATCGAACATCCATCTTTCGCATGTAAAGGCCAGGCTTGCTTCGGCAAGGACTAATTTCGTTACGGTGCATTTTGTTGGCTTCCAACACATCAGCAATCGGGCAATCAATATCTAAATAGATGAACTACATCAGTAGTTTGAAGGCCTCCAATTGCCGTCCAAATCAATGGCACCAGCATTTTCAAGTATTCTATATGGGTCCATTCCGGTTTTACTGTAATCCAAAGTGCCATACTCTCTCAAACATTCGTCTTCAAAGCGAGAATCATTAATGGCTGCTGCCAGCATGTAGCCCGCTAATTCGTCAACACCGGAGACCGAGTGGATCAAGTAGTCAAGCATTTCACTAACATGATCAATGGATTTACGAGGGTTGTTTCCGGAAAGATTCACCTTGTACTTTCTAAATTTTTTAACAACTCACAAGATATTTCTAGGTGTCGGTTTGCCAAAACGAGCTTCGAGCTTCTGCCGAAATTCCAATTCAAACTCGTCGAATGACATGGTAATACTGATGAATGAATTGAGTAAAAGGTGTGGGAGAGTATCTACAAATAAAAAGAGACACACGAAAGAAGGAGAAATAAAAACATGAGGAGATAGTTCATGTACAAGTGTTAAGAAAGATAAATGTGCTTACCTATCCTTGATTCAGAGTTGGGAGTACTAGTTTTCTCTCAAGGAAGAGCTGTATGAAAGTTGCCCGTTAATAGTACATTGATAGCTTACACACTTTCCAAATCAATGTGTTTTATTTTGTTTATTCAACTATCTGTATCTAAAGAAAACTCAAGGTATATCTATTGTGTTTTCACTGGTGTGGTAGTATGGTAATTCAACAAAAGATTGAGTAACATTAAATTTTCCTCAATGTTTATGTGTGTCCCAATTTAAACCCGTATAAGTACGAGTTAACAGTGATTCCACACAGTCAAACTGAAGAAAGAAAGGTTTCCAGTCATACTGTGAATTACCGGTAAATTTTATCATATGGGTTTAGTTTTCACTTTATATTTTTACTTTTCAGGGACCGCAATAATGATGTGAAACACACTGTTGAATGAATGAATGAATATATTTTTTGCCAGTTCAATCAGGCAGCTAAGTAAAGTATAAAGATATAATAGAAATAACAAAATAACATGAAATAAAAATAAACGATTACCAAGCACCTTCGAGAATTTCGTATTATTATCAGATCGTAGTTTTTCACTACCATAGCCGTGTCGCATGAATTAAAGCTTTCGATTAATCT
>JAJLWW010000138.1:0-20000 GCA_030570935.1 Geotrichum klebahnii
AATGCCAAGTGGGATCCCCATTGGAACAACAGAAAGGAAGCTATCTACAGATCAAAACAAGCCCTTCTCACTAGATGGCAAGAGAGATACGATGCAGATGAAAAAGGCGAATGGTATCGCAAGATAGTAAAAGATGCCAAATGCAATGTCAGAGTACCGAAATTGATTATAAAGGATGTCTTGCGCCATGCTACAAGGCACACTCTTAGCAATATTGTGCAATTCAGAACTGGCCATGGCCTTCTGGGTAAGCACTTCCAAACGAACGGAGCACACCAGGTCACTTGCAACTGTGGGGATGAACAGGAGAAAACTGTTGAACACATGCTTATAAGCTGTCCCAATCTCGAAGGACCACGAGAACTATTACGACAAGTTTCACCTGCTTTGGATCTCTCAAAGCTCCTTAACAGCAAAGAAGGGCTACAGGCTACTGTAGCTTTCTTAGCTGCTATGGGGTGATAAATTTACTGAACATTAACTGGACAATTTTGTGGACAATATCTGACTCGTGGAGTGGCTTCCAAATTCTTTTTAAAGAGGAGGAAGAGTGCAAATGCAGAGGTATTTTTCGGGCTTAAATCGAAGTATACATGAACAACTAAAAAGCAAACAAAAATTTTTGTGTACTTTTATTTTGGATTGTTGTAATTGGTTCAAATCCCGGTTGACTATGTATACTTTATGCATTAATATTACTATTGGATGCATGATGTTAACACAAATTCACTGATATTGAGATATCTGGGAAACCACTGTGTCTTCCAAATTGGTCTCCATGAATAACTAAAGAAGAAACCAAACTTCTTGGGGATGCTCTTGAAAAACTATTTACAATGAAATCTTATGCATGGCGTTTATATTGCTCTTAGAGCAATTCGCTTTACATTGAGGCAAATTGAAGTTATAAGCATTTCGAGGTTTCTAATGCGACTTAGGTATCGGAGCTGTGTATGCCATAATCTCAAATATAGAATTAATAAAAGGCTGATATAAAGTTTTTTGCTATATAAAAAAGTAGTGATTTTGTTTTATAATAATGAACCAAAGTTGAAGATATAGAATACACATCGCATTTAATAATAGGACTTGATGTTTTCTAATTTGATCTTAGCTCTCTGTGGCAGATACCTTTTTAAAATTAATTGTGCTAAAGAAGGCGTGTAACATGTAAAATGCCTACAAAATCAACCATGCTAGATTATCTTCTATTAATTATATTCCAATTTAAAGGGGGGGGGGGGGGGAAATTCCTATCTGAATATCTGACATTGAATTCTTACATTAACAACAGTAAGAGCTAGGCTTGCCAAGAGTGCTTGTGTATTAACTGTTCAAACTTATTCAAAACGACTTTGAAAGCGATACAGTCAGCAAGAACTATTCCAGCATATTAAAGATTAAGGGGATAATTCACTTTCACTTTCAAACGACCTAAGCTTGGATTTTTATTCAGCTATATGAATTTGGATTGATTAATATCATCTTGCTACGTAACTAATTATGAACTTTGGTGAATTGCGGCAGACAATGACAGCGTCACTAGTGCAAATATTAAAATGCTATTTTCACATTTACAGACTGTTATCCTCCCATGACTTAAGCTTTTAATTTCTTACTTCTACCCATCATACGTCATTTAAATTTCTATGATACGCCATGTTAAAGTTTTTATAACAAGTCACGATGTAAAGACTATTGAATTGAATATAAATATAATCTGTACCCAAATGAAAAGAATCCTTATACTTGGCAAATAGCAAGCTTTCATGTACTATTAATATAGAAATAACAAGAGAAGTTCATTAAGCACTGTTATTTGAAAGAAGGTTAACACTCAAGTGAAGAGACGTGTAAGTGATTAATCTTCCTATAAGAGCTCTTTAACAGTATCAAAATATTCTTACCTTGTTTCTGAGCGTAAGTGAAAGTAATATAATTGTGTATAATACAAACGACCTCAGTACATTGTTAGCTAAAATGAGAATCTTGATTTTTAGTTAGAAAATACTGAAGAAAGTGCCTGCAATTATAGCGTCACAATAAGTGCATTTAAAGTTTGGATTATAAACTCTCTAAGTACTCCCAACGGCTCCCAAGTCCTAGCAATGATTAAAGCTGTGCTGAAGCTTGCAGAGCTTGAAGAACAAACATGACCCAGAACGTGTCGGAAGAGACAGGAAACTGGTTGAATTTTTAATTTCAATATCTCCATTTATTCAAAACCACAGGCTGGTCCTTCATATTTCAAAATATCTACCGCTCAAAGACTATGATAATTTCTAGATTTAGGTAATACTCTTTGTGACACTTGGAACCGTGACCAAATTCTACCAGTTCAATTGATGTTGATAATGTTTGGAGATGCCGATTTAAAGCCGATTAGAAGCCGATAAACCGAAAAATTTCCGACGTTAACAATAAATCAATCACATGACCAAATTCATTGATGAGTCAGCTAAATATTATTACCTAATTTGAGATTTTCAGTAGCAGGAAACAAAAATGTGGAGTTCCATGTGACTATGACTATAACCATGAATATGTCTACTAGTTAAATTGTTTTTTTTTCTTCTATTATTTTTTTTTCACTCTATTCATTTTGACACTTTTACTTCTCAACGAAGCTTGCTGAGTGCTAACCCATAGTGCAATTTTGGCTTCGCTAAACATCTATCAGGTCAACTAAGTACCTTATTTTCAAATCTATCACCTCTAACCTTTCACTTGTTTTGTTATCAAGCAACGCATCTTGAGCGAGTTTGTCTGGTTTCCTGTTGTAATACAATTTGGTAAAAGTGAGATTGAGGGCTTTGCAGTTATCACTCCAACGCTTCGGCCTTAGCTAAAGCTGAGATCGATACCATGGGGGACCTAGCAAATGAACCTTCTCAACAGGAAAGGGTATCCGTGCTGGATAGCCAGGGTACCACACGCGGCGTTCAGCAAAATACCAGTAGTTCCAGCAGCAAAAAGTCTTCACTTTCTGGAAACTCTTTAACGAAGAACACATCAAAGCCTAAAAATAGTCAACCTAAGGGAGGTAAAAAAGTTGGAGCTGAAAAGGAAAAAAAACCTGAAAAGGACAGAAAAAAACTAATTGTTGCTTGTATTGGATGTCGGAAGAAGAAAATCAAATGTTCTTCTGACCGACCGGCATGTACAAACTGTCTTCGACTAAATATTCCTTGTGAATATCCAGTTATTCGCAATAGAGGATCTCGCTTTGGATACATGGAAATGCTAAATCGTAGAATGCAGCATCTCGAAAAATATATTAATTGTAGCACCAATCCTGAATATCGACCCCAATTTGTGACTATCCATCAGAAACCCAGAAGGAACTTAAATCAACTTGCTTTCTCTAACAGTGGCTCAACTCGTGGAACAGTTAATAGCGGATACACTAATATCAAATCCGATGTAAGTATCATATGAATCCTGATTGTATTTTTCCATATTCTAACACATTCAAAGTTAACCCAGACACCTGAAGCTGAGACACTAATTACCCAGTTAGGACCTCGTCTGACGAAAGAGCTGACACCCCCTTCCAGCCTACCTGCCCCTCCTCTTAAGGGAGAAACGTGCGTATTTTACAAGTTCAATGTTGAAGTAACTGCTAACTTGCTCCTTCTATTAGAGGGCTTCCTCCCCAAGAAATTATACTTCATCTTGCTGAACTTTATTTTCGGCATGTTCATGGACAGACTTACAGTTTTCTTCACAAAGCGACCTTTATTCCGCGAATCAAGCAAGGAACAGTGAACAGAACACTTCTGTTAGCAATTTGTGGACTCACTGCTAGATATTCTCGACACCCTCTCATTACTTCCAGTACTCCTCACGAAGCAGGTGAACATTTCATTGCAGCTGCTCGAAAGTCACTTTCTGAAGAATTTGATGAGCCTACTATTGAAACAATCCAAGCAGTTATTATCATTGTTCAACATGACTTTTTTAGATCCAAGGGTAAAAAGTCTATGATTTATGTTTCTTTAGCAATTCGCATGGCTACCTCATTGGAACTTCATCTTGAACCAGTCGATTTAAATATGTCTTTTCAAGAGCGCGAAACTCGCAGACGCACATATTGGTCACTTGTTGTCTTGGATCGTCTTGCACACTCAGGCCCTCATTGGCAAGTTCACTTGCGAACAGATACACTTCAACTCCAGCTACCTTGTAAAGATTACTATTACGAAAATAACATCCCTGTTATTACGGAAACCCTTGAAGGTAAAATTCCTCCTCCTATTCGTATCACTGGCAATCCAACTATACAAAAAGGCGAAAAAGGTCTTCACGCATACATCGTCATGGCCACCATACTTTGGTGTGACATCAACAAATATGTAATGGAAGAGTTCAAAAATGAAAAGATTCCTCCGTGGAAAGAGGGATCTTCTTATCACTCTTTGGAAACCAGATTACAGCAATTATTTTCTTCTCTGCCAAAAGAATATCAATATTCAAGAGAGAATCTTTTGGCACTAGATACCTTAAACCAAGGAGCCGCGCTGATTCACTTGCATGCAGAATTGGTGCTCTCTCTTTGCTATCTCAGTCGATCTATGTATCCATTCAACTACACGAAAATGAAATTTGATGAGCATCCACCAAAAGCATTTATTGAACGTGCAGCAATAAACATCATGACGTCTGCAAATGCACAATCTTCTATGATTGAAGACGAGTTGTCAATGGAAGATTTTCATATGGCTCCTTTTGTTGGATTTGGTGTTTTTGCGCTGTCTTCAGTTCACATTGCCAATTCGTTTTCTCCTGATCCTGCAGTGTCATTAGCTGCCAAAAATAATCTTGCTATAAATTTGAAATTCTTGGTTATTATGCGAGAATATTGGTATAGCGTTGGAGTATGGTGTATTATCCTTAAAGATCGCTATTTCCAGAAGGCAAGAAGACATAAATTGAAAGCTCAGCAAGTCTCGTATAATAACTACCCTGAAGGCAACACCAATGATGGATCTATGGGTATGAAAGATTCACTTACAGGAGGTACAAATGGAAATAGCTCTGAGAGCACTCCTCACTGTACGCCTGGCACCTTTTCACGACCGGGGTCTCCTCCTTTGGCATACGCACCGGAAGAGCTCATTAGCGTTGCAACAAATAAAACTCAATCTAGCGAGCCATCTAGTGGTGTTTCTTCACCTCGTGGATCAGGTACGCGAAATAAATTTGACCAGCCTTCTCCTATTTATGAACAATCCTCGAATCGTACTGCTTACCCTAAAGCTGGAAATTCATCCGACATTAATTTTCGTGCTTCTAAGCAAAATAGATTGATTCCAGAGTCTTCGACCACGGCTCATTTACAACAACAGTCAAATGCAAGAACCTGGGAGCGTGCTGTGTCAAAAGGATTTGACAATCGCGCAGACATTGATACCCAACCATCGTTTTTTCAGTCTCAAAAACGAGATTTCCCGGATAATTCTTTCTCAAACAAACGTGTTAAGTTTGAAAAAGATATAGAATCATCAGAATATTCAAAATTAGATACAAATTCTACTTACGTTCAACCTACATCTCCATCACAATTTGCTGATATATTTACAATGCCCAACTTTTCGCGCTCTCAACGAATTCGTGAGAGTTTGGAAACACCTTCATCATATTCAGAAAACAATAATGAATTTTCTTCTTCCATCACTCCACTTGATACATTCTCTGTTAAAAGCCAAGAGTCACAAAATCCTAATATTGACGTCGCTGAAGTTGGAGGCAAATTAAAGAATAATTTGCTGCAAGATACTTCTGGGGAATGGCTAAATTCTTTGGAGTTAACAGAATTCACGCGATTGGCCAATGATGATAGGTCGTTGATAGATTTGAATAACCCCATTTATTGGTTTGACACTGAAATGAAAGTGCAACTGGAAGAGCAGCAAAGAGTGCAGGAGCATGCTGCTGAAAATGCTTTAAATCCTTCTAATCTAGTGTCAAATCTTTCAATTAGCTCTGAAAGCAATCTCATTCCAGGAAAAAACGCAAGATTCGATAAAGATAAAGAAGTTAAAAGGGTTACTGTTTCCCTTCAAAATGAGAATGATCCAAAAGATTTGCGTGTAGTGGATGAATCACTTTTTCATCAATCTTTAATCCATCAGCCCTTTACTCCAGAAATCACTTTGTCTGATATGAAAATGGATCATTCGACTGAAACACAGGTAGAGCCGGTATCTTTACAGTCTACTCCCCGAACACTAAACCAAGATACACCTAAAACACAATCACTTTTGGAAGAAATTTTCCAGCAGGTAGGCTTGGAAACTCTTAACAGCGATGCATCGGATTCATCAGGAATACATTCTCCCTTGTGAATAATGAATATTTCACAGAAGTTACGTTGGTGGACGTTAAAATCCATTAAGACAATTTATAATTTAATCTATATACTTCAAAATTTTCTTTCTAGAGATCATCTTCGTCATCTTCGTCATAATCATTCCCACTGTTTCCATATTCTTCATCATCGTTTACATTTTTAGTTGAACCCCAATCATGAGAATTCTTAGCTTTTTTGGGTACCAAAATTTGTTCATTACTATCGTCGTAGTCATCGTCTGAATTCATTGTAGAATCAACTTTGTTTGAAGTCTCGCCAGACTTTAGAGCCACACGCTGCTGCTCAGGGGCTTCAGTCTCAGCAGATTCGACGGAGCCCGCAGATGCATTTTGAGCGCTTGAAATATTTGGATCAATTGCATTGGTGTCGTAGCCTGATACAGATGTTCCACTATGTCCTGGTGTCCCTGAAGATTCAGTCAATGCTCTGAGAGCAGCACCAGGTACCAGCTCATTAAGCTTATCATTAAATGCTTGTTGCAATTCATTCGCGTCTTCCACGACCACTGACCCTTCTTCATTGTATACTCTTGCATTATCAAACATAAGTTTGAAATCTGCTCTGAACTCACCCAGCATCTGGTATGTATGATTGTTGATGCGTTTCTGAATAACGTCACAAGCAATTGGGTTTTTGATGAGTACATAATAGTCAGGGTATAACCGCTTGCTGGGAAGTGTTAAAAAGATATCAATGCGTCGCCTGCCAGTACCTTCCTCTTCTAAATTGGTGACATGATCGTAAATAATGCGCATTGTTTCAGTTAAGTCTGCACGAGCTTGAGGATTCAGGGTCTCCTTAATCTTGGGAGGACGGCCTTTACCTTTTTTGCGTGGTGGAATTGGTGGTAATACAGTGTCAGATATGGCTGCTGCCGATGCAGCATTGGTGGCAGCCAGAGCAGCCTCTACTTCAGATTTAGGTCGACGGCCTCGTTTTCTCTTAACACCAGATGAACTACTAGCATTGCCATTCGCTGGGGACATTCCAGGGGAAGGTGTTACATAGTCCGCATATGCAGAAGGACTCTGAGAATCGCGAAGACCCTCTCTTTTATCTTTGTTCTCTTTTCGTTTCTGAATTCGAGCACGTTTCCGAGCAATGGCATTCTCAGGGGTATCATCATCGTCGTCGATAGCATCCAACCATTGTTCCTCAGTTAACCCATCGTCATAATGAAGTACCTTTCGTTCTCTTGCACCACGGCCGTAGTTTTCCACAACAGGTTCTGGGTTAACAGCCTCTTGAAGAAACTGTTCCTGATAGACTTCAGGCAACTCTTTTTCTGAAAAAAGCCTTTCAAACTGGCGTCCTTTACCATAGTCTGACTCTAAATTCCGTTGCCTGTCAATTTCCGCAAATAATACCCGTTCACTATCATCACGAGCAAGTATATCATTCAACTCGTCATCATCTAATTCCTCGTCTTCTTCGTTTTTACCCGTTCGTTTTTGTTCTTCTTGCTCCAAAAGTGATCTCAAGAAAGCTTCCTGCTCTTCAGAAGTAGATTTATTGTCAAACTTACCAGCTTGAATGACTTTTCCATCAATATCCAGTTTTTGGTGAGCACGGGCCAAAATGGTTTCTTCAACTGAATTTTCGGTGATCAATCGCAAAATTCGGACTTCCTTTGTCTGGCCAATTCGATGGGCACGATCCTGAGCCTGTAGATCTTGATGAGGGTTCCAATCAGTATCATAAATAATGACAGTGTCAGCTGTTTGTAAATTTAGACCAAGACCACCAGCTCGTGTTGAAAGTAGAAATGCAAAGTATGGAGAGTTAGGAGCATTAAACTTCAGAAGCAAATCAGTTCGCTCGTCGGCCTTTGTTCCACCATCCAATCGCAAATATTGAATTCCTCGTAAACGCAGAAAGTCCTCCATGATATCCATAATTTGAGTCATTTGGAAAAAAACCAAAATACGATGCCCAGTTGCCTGAAATTTAGGAAGCACTCGATCCAAGAGTTCAAATTTTCCAGCAGTTCGCCATAGCAAATCATTTGAAGACTGGGCCGGATTGATTAGATTTTCAACTTCTTGAAAAACAAATGGATGATTACACACTTTTCGTAACTGCATGAGCTTATTATTCAAGCCTTTGGCCCCAGATCCACCAACCATCTTTTTATACTTTAAAACCTGCTGATAGATGCTGGATTGCAAAGCGCTCATCTTACATTTTATCACTTTTTCCACTTTATCAGGTAGATCTTTTTCTACATCTTTCTTTAATCTTCGGAGCAAAAATGGACGAAGTACCTTGTGCAATCGACGAATGACCAGTAAAGTTTCTTCTTCAGATAAATCCATTTTATCTTGACCACCGGTATTTGCAAATGGTGTGTTGAACCATTCGTCAAAAGATTTAACAGAATTGAAAATCTTAGGTAAAACAAAGTTAAGAAGGGCCCATAATTCAGGAAGATTATTTTGCAGAGGAGTACCTGTCAAAATAAGTCGATACTTTGTAACATAAAATTGAGTCAGAGTAGCTGAGAGCTTTGATTGCGAGTTTTTCATTCGATGACCTTCATCAATGATCATGTGGACCCATTTAATTTTACTGAGTACAGCTTTGTCCCGAATGATATACTCATACGTAGTTAAAACAACTTGAAAATCACCAGCCCTAACAAGGTTTTGTAATGCTTTTCTTGCAACAGGAGGGCCTTTGTAAATAATTGTTTTGAGGCTTGGTGCCCATCGTTCAAACTCCAATGTCCAGTTAGTTAATGTTGACAGAGGAACAATAACTAGATATGGTCCTGGGATCCGTTTGGACTCCACAAGATAAGTAATGAGAGAAATAGATTGAATTGTTTTTCCGAGACCCATTTCATCAGCTAAAATACCATTAAGGTTATTGTTGACCAGAGAGATCATCCACTGTAATCCCTTGAGTTGGTACTCTTTCAATGTTCCCCCTACAAGGATAGAAGGCTGTTTCGTGATGACTTCTTTAACTCGGTGGGCTACAGCATAGTAGTCAACTTTTTCCTTGTCTTCATTATCGTCTCCCGCTCCATCATCCTCATCAATTTCTTCAACAGGGGTAATGTATGCGGAACTGGCTTTAATAGATTTTGTTTGCTTCTGTTGATCTTTGACAGCCTGAGCCAAGGAACCCAAAAATGAATTCGTTTGACGAAGCAAATGGGTGATACGTGTATCTTTAGTCTGATCCAAGAGTTTGATATATGCCTCTTCATCGTTAGCTTTAAGAGCCTGTAGACGTTGCTTAGCTGTACGCTCAATCCGCTTTTGTTCTTCCTTTTCGGTGTAAAAATGAATTGACATTATTCCCTTTCCAAACTTAGTACGCCGGTCATGCTTGACAATCAAGTTTGAATGAATATCTCGCGAATGGCTACAAACGTTTCTTAGATGATCTCGCTTCTTTTGATTCTCGCGTTTAGCCCGCTCGATGCGTTGCTGACTATCAAATTGTTCGGTAATCTCAGATTCTACCAGGGTGGTCTGCTTCATCCGTGTAAAATGGATCTGATTTCCTTCATTCATTGCAACAGTGTTGAAATAATAAATGTCAGCAACGATATCACCCCTAATAGCTTTTTGCCTATTCGTCAGTTGTAGAGATTTAAGCTCTATAAGCTTGTCAATATCATTATCATCAGCAAGCTCGGAAGCAGAATCCAGTTCAGATGGTAATTCATTTGAAAGTTGAACAATCCTTTCAAATATTTTATCTGCAATTTGATTCTCCCGTTCTTCTTTCATTTTTGTAACATTGAGAGGTGGAGGCATCAGAGATGGTATGAAAGAGGAAGGCTTACTTGACACATCCATGTCAGCAGGGAGTAGGCTAAACGGATTTACATATCCTGTTACTCCGAGCTTACCTAAAGTAGTTGTAGGAGGAGGAGCTGACAATTGTACCGGAGTGGCTGGATCAGTACGAGAAGGAGCTGGACTGGGCGAGGCGTCTGTTAAAGGAGACACCTTAGAATACTTAGAAGCCGATTGGGGATTAGATGTGGAAGGCTCCGGTGTCATAGAGAGAGCCCTGGAAACGTGTGAAAATACCTGGGGTCTTAACTGAGTTTGCTGTTGTTGCTGTTGCAAAGTGATAGGAGAGTGAGGTGAAGATGAAGGCACAGGCTGAGTAAAAAACAACTGAGACTGAACAGTTTGTGGGATAGTTCGAGATTTATAAAGGGATTTGAAGGCCAATACTTGAGTTTTGAGATTATTATATTGGTGTGGAGTAAAGGAACTTGAAGAGTTAGCAGGGGACGGAGGCCGAGTAGAATAGACTGAATTCGCGGGGGAAGGAGTCAGATTCTGTGATTGATTCTGCTGTAAAGATGATGATATTTGGGCAATTGGGCCATTGTCTAGAAAGATTAGTATAGCTAAATTAACATAAAGATCAAGCATACTTATTGAGGAGGCTAACGCAGGAGGAAGAGGAGGTTGAGATTGAGATTGTGGTTGAGCCTGTGACTGAAATTGAGGCTGAGGTGTAACCTGAGCTTGGGGTTGTGTTTGGGGCGGAAATTGAGAATCTCGCTGTGCCTGTTGTCGCTGCTGAGCTTGTCGCTTTTGAATATCTTGATGTTTTGAAAATTCTTTAAGAATCTGAGTCAATTGAATATACTCTGCATTCTGAAGAGCATTATCTCCAAGTTCGTCTTTAAGAGTTTGCCATCGCTAGGTAAGTTAGAGTCGAGTAAGATGTAAATATAGTATGATACATACAGTTAAGAAGCGTTGTAAATCCTCCCGAGAACGAATGGACATTGCAATGTTTTCAGCATCATTCGAAGGAGGTTGAGACATTTGTCTCTGTAGCTGTACCTGCTGCTGCTGCTGTTGTTGTTGTTGTTGTTGTTGTTGTTGTAGCTGTAATTGCTGTTGATGTTGTAGCTGTTGCTGCTGTTGCAACTGCAGCTGCTGTCTCTGGAGATTCAGTTGATTCTGATATTGAACATTTTGGGCATTTGACGGAGGCTGTTGCTGTTGAGGAGTAACATAGAAGTTTTGAAAGCCACTATAGGCGGTATTTGAGCTAGGCGACTGTTGAGCCATGAGCCTTGTTGGATCACTTACAATGAAAAGAACCAGGATTAGTGAAAATCACAAGATGCTATTATTAAAAGGAATTCCAAGAAGGACGGTGCAAAGAAATCAAAAGGGCTTTAAATAAAATTCAGATCCGAAAGGTTTAAATTGAAAAAAAAAAAAAAAAAATTCTCTGTCACGCGTGGGTTAAGTGAAATTAAATGAGACGCGTTGTTGATTTCGTTGTTTGAGAGACCCGGATTGAAATGAAATCCGTTGTGGAAATTTGGAGGTTTGGGGGGATGAAAAAGGAAGAAAGGAAAGGCAAAAATTAAAAATTAAGTTGAAAATTAAATTGTATTAAATTGTATTAAATTGTGTTAAATTGTGTTAATTTATGTTAAATAAAATGGTGGCAGTGAAAATAACCCTCTTGGTCTCTGGTATACAGTGGTCCGCAAAATTCACGCATTTTACCAAAGTAAACGTACCACACAAATTAGACTACTATGTTTGTTTTTATTTTTACTTGCTTTTATTCCATATCTATTTTTTTTTTTCCTAACTTACTTCCTCTCTTGTTTGTTCTAACTTACCTTGATTCAATTTTATCTTGTCTATAAACAATGTCTTCATTTGATTTCAATAAGTCTTTTCAGCAACTTCAAGGCAGCGTCAGTGGTCTGGGTGCCCAGTTCAGCCCATTTGCAAAGCGAACTCAACAGCTTATCCAAGAGACCCTCGGAAACGCTGAGGACAAGGTAGGTTGAGTAACCTGGAGGTATCATTGGTATCTAACAAGTCAATAGACTCAATTGCCTGAAGAGTATCTTGAACTTGAGCGCAGAGTAGATGCCCTCAAGACTGTTCATCAAAAGCTCCTTTCTGTTACGTAGGTGTGATTCCTTATCTTTGAAGTGTAGGATTGTTCTAATTACCTCTTCTAGATCTCAATATGAAAACGAAGGCTACGATTATCCTCCTAATTTGGTACGTGAGTTTCTTTTAATTTAGTTTGAACAGCTTCTAACTCTCATTTAGAGAGAGTCATTTGTTGGACTGTCCAAGACCATTCAAGAAAAAGTGACCACTCTGTCGCAAGCTCAGTCTGCTTCAGAGGCTCAGGCTATTCTCACCAAGTCCACTCCTACTGAGGAAAAGGAACACAAGACTCTCAACCATGCACTGAGCCGTGCTGGTACTGCTGGTGCTCTGGCTCTGGGCGATGCTGGCGAGCCACTTGCTATTGGACTTGAGAAGTTTGCCACTGCTGAAGGCAAGATTGGTGACGCACGATTGGCCCAGGACGCTCTTATCAATAGTCGATTTAACACTGCTTTTTCTGCTACTCTCAACACATCTCTGCGATTTGCAACCAAGGCTCGGAAGAATGTGCACAAGGCACGACTTACTTTGGACGCTGCGAAGAGTGCAGCTCGCACAGCAAAGCCTGAGCGCCAGGTTGCTGCCCGTGTTGAGGTTGAACAGGCTGAGGATGAGTTTGTTGCGGCTACTGAAGAGGCAGTTTCTGTCATGAAGAACATCCTGGATACTCCAGAACCTTTGCGCAATTTGTCTGACTTTGTTGCTGCCCAACTGGCTTACCACAAGGCTTCAGTCGAGGTTCTCAATCAGCTTTTGCCTGAGATTGACGAGCTTCAGAGTGAGCAGGAGTCTAAGTACAGAGAAGGCCGCGAAGCCTCTTCATAGGTGAACGCATTTGTAGACGTGTGTTAATTTAATGTTAGTTTGTATTTGAAAGGGTAATAATGATAGGATAGCCGATTTGGCCATCATGTTGTGCAAACTGATAAGATAGCATAAGCGAGAATGTACGTATAATCTGTGGGACTATTTGTGTAGTTCAAGTTAGCACTTATTGGTCAGCAGGAAACTGCGGTAATCGAATTATTAGATGGGCATCCGGAGAGACCATGAGGCAGCAGCATGTGTTTTAACATCTCGGGAGGTGGGCATTAAAGTGGAAATCAGCGTAAACCCGAATTTGTTAGCACAAAGTCTGTTGAGCTGTAACTTAAATTTGGTATAGCACCATCATATGTAGTTGTAAACAGTCAACCAAATCGTCTGGGCTACTGTGTATACATAAAAGATTGTTAAATGAATTAAATTAAATTAAATTAAATAAGATATATCTGTTCTTCATCATCATTCTCACCACACCTCTTGACTGTCAATTTCTATCCACTTCCTGATGCATTTCTGCCGAAATATTTCACAAATTTGAGATGCCTTTTCCTCTTACCTATAGCACATTAAGTCCGCCTGACACGTTAATAATACACCATCTTCCTCTTAAATCTCTTTGGTTTTCAATATTAGTAGGATTAGGAAAGGCACCCTATGTGAGGGTCCTCATGGCAAAATCAAGATTGAGTTCCTGGTGTGCAGCCAGGCATAGAGCGAGTACAGCCTCATTGGCTTCACATTCCACCTTTTGGTAATTAATCTTAGCACAATCGTCCGTATAGCCTTCTTTAGGCTCCCACGATTATCGGGAGTGTAGAGCAGGCACAAAATTAAAGAAGCTCATCTCGACTTGAGAGGGTTGTTGTGAGTAAGAGATCGGCATCTCGTGTGGTACACATTAATGCTCAAGTCTTGTTTGGTACCTGGCAAAGCTCTACATCCGGTCACATAAGAAAGCAAGGTTATATTACTATGGAGGAAGGAGCACTTTTCTCGAATCAAACTAGATTTCAAAATTTCTCGTTAGAAGTCTTTTTCTGGACAGCTTTCTGAAGTTTCCAGTTTGGTACACTTCGTAAATGTATGTTTTCGTCTCAGTGAAGTGTAAGTAGTCCACTATTCCATATCGCATATTTCTAAGAAGTTGGTGGTTCAAGAGGGTTGGAATGAAAGTATGGCATATTGTATTCCCTTTCCAAGTTAAGGAAAGTAGAAATAATATTCATTATTAGAGAGTCTTTGTGAGATGGTTGGCCATTGTAAGGGATCATAGTTGATAATAGTTAGAGGAAAGAAACCAAAATTTACAAATATTGATTTGGCTCTCAATTCATATGAAGGTTCGTCTTTTTATTTTGTTTTATTTCATTTTTGGCAAAATGATGCCCGTGGCTCAATCTGAGGCTCGTGATGATTCAATTGGAAAAGTGATGTGGACCTATAATAATACCCAATGACTATGACCATGGGCCACCACTCTGACTTGACCATAAGTCATGGATCTATGATCCTATCCAAGTCCAGAAATTGAAAGCATCAACAACTTCAACAATAACTCCATTTATCACCATTAGCATCATCGTCGTCGTCAGCTGTTAGCCATTCTTTGAGCCTCCTCTTATTATCATCATCGCATAATATCTCATGTCACAAAAACCACTTGGCGACCTTATCAGCTTTAAACAGCATCGACATTGAGATCAAAATTAGGTTAATAAATCCAACGGTCTGCTCACTAGTCACTGTTCAACTTATTAGGGTCTTTAACCATCTCTATCTGTTCAGATTTAAATGGCTCAGTACTGTCTTTTTTTCAGTTAAAAACTCTGCCTTGACACAAAACGAAATCAACCAACAGATCATTCAGCATTCTCTCATTCTTCACTTCCTTTCCTACCTACCTCAGTTCTAAATCATGGCCTGGGATCAACTGTGGGTATGCTTTACTACTTCGTTTCTTCTCTTATTTGTTCCTTGCTAACCCTATAACTCGTAGATCAGCAAACCTCACTTAGCTTATGCCGTCATAGGAGGCTTTACCACAGTCTTCTCCCTCATCTCCCTTTTTGTCAAGGAAAAACTTTACATTGGCGAAGCCACAGTCGCAACAATCTTTGGGGTAATTGTTGGCCCTCACTGCTTGAACTGGTTTTCTCCTACAACATGGGGAAACTCGGACAACATCACTCTTGAACTCTCACGGATTGTCTTGATCGTACAAATTTTTGCTGTTGCCGTTGAACTTCCCAAAAAATACATGCTCAAACACTGGCTTTCTGTGGTTCTTTTGTTACTGCCTGTTATGATCTTTGGCTGGCTACTTTCATCAGTTTTTATTTGGAAACTTGTCCCTTCTCTTGCCTGGATAGAAGCCCTTGTCATCTCTGCTTGTGTCACTGCAACTGACCCTGTTCTAGCGTCTGCGGTAGTCGGAAAAGGTAAATTTGCTCGCAGAGTACCTGGCCATTTGCGTAATCTTCTATCTGCTGAATCCGGGTGCAACGATGGCATGGCCTTTCCCTTTGCCTACCTCGCTTTACTTTGCATACAATACGCAGGACACACTGGGGAAATTGCTTTCCACTTCATAGTAATTACAGTCCTCTACGAATGCTTGTTTGGAACTATCCTTGGTGCTCTAATCGGTTATGCAGGTCGCCATGCAATTAAATTTGCTGAAAGCAAAAACCTTATTGACAGAGAATCATTTTTAGTTTTCTACTTTGTTCTAGCTCTGTTTTGTACTGGTGTAGGTTCTATTATAGGCACAGATGACCTTCTCGTTGCCTTTGCTGCTGGCTCTGCCTTCTCTTGGGATGGTTGGTTTGTCCTGAAAACAGAAGAATCCCAAGTTTCCAATGTGATTGATCTTCTCCTAAATATGGCCTTTTTTGTTTATTTTGGCGCAATCATTCCTTGGGATCTTTATAATGAAGCTTCTCTTGGTCTTTCTCCATGGAAGCTCGTCATTATTGCAATACTGCTTATTCTGTTTAGACGCATTCCCATTATGCTTGCCCTTAAGCCCATAATTCCAGATATTCGCACCTGGCGGGAAGCCTTGTTTTGTGGTCACTTTGGCCCCATTGGTGTTGGCGCTATATTCATGTCTATTTTAGCTCGTGCTGAACTTGAGCATGGTGAGCCTACACCACTAGCACAACTGCCTACAGAAGGCCAACCTCACTACATTGTTGTGGCTTGCATTTGGCCGGTAGTAACATTTTTAATAATAGCATCGATTATTGTTCATGGCTCGTCTATTGCTGTTTTTACTCTTGGAAAAAGACTGAATAACTTGACAATTACAATGACATACACGACTAATGGCAGCCGTTCTCAAAGTTGGCTTTCCAGGCTCCCCCATATTGATTCTAGAGTGACTTCATTTTCCCTCAGCAAAGCTGATGCTGCTGCTGCGAGTTCTGCGGCTGCTGCCCTTGCTCTTAAAGACGAGCCAGATGAAAATGTGTTCAGACCAGTTACATCTGCAAAACCCGTCAAGCCAGCGGGTGGCATGAAACGTCGCAAGAAAAATAAAGCACATGGTCTTCAGCGCAGTACTCAAGATTATGATGAGCCGCGGATACCTGTAAGTATTCCCATCGATCTCAATGCAAACCGGCGCGCTGAGCGTGACTGTCTGCAAACCTCTTCTGTGTCATGTATCGATACACCTACTTGCGAGCCTCCTATGCTCAAATTTAAATCGGTAACGAAAGAAAACGCAGAAGGTATTCAGGCATACCAGGAAGGATCTAGGGTCATTTTGGAAGATAGTGATGGTGAAGTACTGGATACTGTCAATACAACAACAGAAGGTGTCCAGGGAGATCATAAACTAGAGGACCTTCCTTCTGTTGACTTATCAGGTGCCACTTTGTCCAATGTCCTTGAACGTGGCCGGAGAAATGTGCTTGAACCTGTGTCCGGTTTAGGTAACCGAATTATCGCTTACCAATTAGACGACAACATTATTGTTGAAAATCTTGAAGGCGAAGTGATCCGTCGGTATCGAATTGCAAGTAGCGGAGGCGATATTGAAAAAACAGCTAAAGCCTCACCCTCCTCGCCTAAAGTTGGTAGAGGACGGTCTTATTCTATTTTAACTGCTGGTCTTCATAGAACTCTTTCTCTGGTAGGCCTTAAGCGGCTGGCATCCGAGTCACAGCCCCACGCTCTACCTGACCTCGAAAGTCAGCAAGACTTGATATCTGTTTTAACAACCTCTACACCTTCCGATGGGTTAGATGATGAAAAGATCAAGCGACATATTAAAAGATTGCTGCTAAACAGAAAAGACAACACTACTGACATGCCACCTGTTAAGCAAGAGCCATTGTCACATATTAGTTCGTCAGAACCGGCACAACCGCGTCGTGCCCCTTTGCGTAGTCCAGCATCGGTTGAAACATCCGATGATAATGTTGCCGCTGGTGATACTGAGACAACCGATGACTCTGAGTCAGAAGATGACGAAACAGAAGTTGAAAAGCAGCGACGTCTAGCCGCCTTAGGCTCCGGATCATCATCTTCCAAAACCTCTACACCAAAACCTGCAGCAAATAGTAATGATGCTCAATCTGATGCTGAGTACTTGGCAGAAAGAGCCCGTACTCTTTTGAATGCCCAGACTGCGCAGTCAGCAAGTAAGCCTGGTCCTGGAAATATGTAAGTTGTGACTGTATTTGCTGGGTTCATTATTCAGTTTCTGTATCGTATCCTTCGTTTTATTTCAAGTTTGGTAATTCAATTATAGATATAAATTTATAGTTTGACTGTAACTCTATTTATTTTTATTATTCAATACTCAATTTATACAATAATCTATACAGTAGCAGTAGTAAATGTACGCTTCTTGGTAATTCTTTCCTCCTCATCACGCTGTAGCTTTTCATCGATAAACTCCTTCTTATGATGAAGTTCCCAATTGACCTTCAAAAACTTCAGTCCTGCAATGTTATAGCCAATTTGATTCTTATGCAACTCTAAGCCAGATCGTAAGGCAGTACGAAGAGACTCGAGTGTAGGTCTCATTACTTGATTAGCAACAATTTGTTTATGGTGGATCCTGAGACTTGTAATAAATACACGAGATACCAAAGGAATGTTCCATCGAAGCTGTGCCCACATATTGATAAACACAAATAATGTAATGACCTTATCAAATGGAAGTACCAGTAAAGCATCCTCAAGTTGGGCAGCTTTGATGCGCGCAATAACGTCAATAACGTACTTTTCAGCAGAAACATTAAGTGCTGCTAAAATAACATTACGTGTAGGCATGGCAGCCTTGGGATTCTTTTTCTGAGCTTCTTTGTGAGCATTCAAAAGCTCAAGGTCTGCTTTTCCAATATCAAGGGCTTCCATCAATCTCTCACCTGCCTTAAGAGTTTCAATAGTTTGCTTTCCAGCTCTTGCCACATGAGTTTCATCATCATGTGCCATTTCTGTATCCTCCAAGTCATCGCCTTGGCCCTTTTGCAGAGGGCCAAGATTGCTATCATCATCAAAGGTACTTGTTAAATTAGATTCATATAGGTCTTCCAGTTCCTTCTCTCGCTCCTCCTCCAAAAACAATGGCTCATCAGTGCGCACCCATACTCGAATGCTCTTGTCATGAGATCCTGTCACTATAAAATCACCTGAATTAGCAACCGCCAGAGCCCAAATTTCAGATTGATGGCCCTCTAACTTTTGAATGTTTTCAAACTTATCCCCATCCCAGTATTTTACCATACGATCCTTGGATACTGAAAACAGATTATGAGATTCTGGTTCAAACGCTACTGACATGATACTGTCTTGATGTGCAAAGATGGATCTGTGACAGTCTCCAAAATCAAGACCCCAGATTTTTATGTTTTTATCTGCAGAACATGTTACCAGCATCTTAGAGTCATGAGATATGTCCATTGCCAACACTGGCAATTTGTGTCCATACAAACTTAAGAAAAATTTAAGTGTATCTGTGAAAAATACTTTGACAGTGTTATCTAGCAATGACGCGGCAACAAGTTTCATATCTGGTGATAACCGAACAGAGAGGACGTCATCGCTTAGCTCCAATGTTCGAGTATGCTTCAATCGCATGCGCGCAACTTTGCGTGTTGTACCCAATACTTCTTCTTCAACAACTCGGATTTCCCAAAATTTGACGCTTTTATCTGCTCCGCCGGTTACAACTGTTTTGCCATCAAACCCAACATGCAGCGACCACACAGATCCCTCATGTGCTACAACTTTTTCAATCAATGATGAACTAGCAACATCATATAATTCAATCTCTCCGGCCTTAGTACCCACGACAATTAGAGCATCACCAGGAAGAAAGCTCGCGCAAAGTGCATAGCCGCAATCGAAAGTTCGAATACAGTTACGAGTGCGAATGTTCCATACCTTCAAGGACCCATTTGACGCAGATGCTACCATTCGATCGTCAGAGCTAACTGAGAGGGCCCGAATATCTGTTCGGTGTCCTGCAAGTTCCACAGAATATTGACGATTATAATCTGCTGGGCCGGCTGATTTTTTAAACTTCGCATTTACTGAAGCAGCAATTGAATAGCTTTCAATCGAGTTATTAGTTAGCGAAGAAATAATATTAATTGAGGAGGCACTGGGGTGTGCCCAATCGAAACTTCGCACTTTTGCAGTTGTGCGGATGACTGTATAGGAAATGAATTTTTCATTAACATCATCTTCACTGACCCCAAATTCACTTTCCACGTCCAAGCCCTTTTCCCGACGACGCTTGATCTTGCGTGCCACGGACTTCTTCACTTCATCTTCTGTGCGTATCCGAAATACTTCTATCGATCTATCAGCATTTCCCACTGCAAAATATCGGTCATTATTGTGGAATTTAATTGTGTGTGCACGTTCTCCGC
>JAJLWW010000138.1:22500-62567 GCA_030570935.1 Geotrichum klebahnii
ATAATAAAACTTACTTGTTGAGATGGATCTTGGTTGGCTTGGGATAATAATGGAGATTTTGGAACTGGAGAAGCAACATTACTAGACGACTGTCCATTTATAGTATTTTGTGAAGTTTGTGACTTGCTTGCTGACTGCAATGCCTGTTGCTGTTGAACTTGGGCCTGAAGGGCATTGAAAGCTTGAAATTTTTGCTCAAACTGAAGTTTCATTTGCTGAAGCTGACCTCTTCTAACTTTTAAAACTTGGGGCGCAATTGGGTGTTGTTGTTGCTGCTGCGCAGCTTGAAGTTGTCTTTGAAGACCAAGTATATGCTGTTGAAGCTGGCTAAGTTGGAGCTTTTGAGTTTGAAGTTGAGTGATTAATGGATTAGGAGATTGATCAGAGATAGGGCCATTTTGTTGAGATGATACTTGCCCGCTCGCTATGCTAGTGCTGCTATTGTTATTTGGTTGTTGCTGCTGTTGTTGCTGTTGTTGCTGCTGTTGCTGTTGTTGCTGCTGTTGTTGCTGTTGCTGTTGCTGTTGCTGTTGCTGTTGCTGTTGCTGTTGCTGTTGCTGTTGCTGTTGCTGTTGCTGTTGCTGTTGCTGTTGCTGTTGCTGTTGCTGTTGCTGTTGCTGCTGTTGTTGTTGTTGCCGCTGAAGAGCTTGAGCACGTTGAAACTGTTCGATTGCTTGGAGAGTCTGTCGTAATTTGATGATTCCGGTCTGAATTTGTTCCTTTTTTGCCACCACCTTTTGTTCTTTAAGTTGGATGTTTGAACGATCTTCATTACTCAAACCAACTCGTGAAAGAACAGTCTTTATTTCTTCTTCTTTTTTTTGAAATTCTTGAAGGGCTCTTTGATAACTAACCAAGTTCTGTTTAAGCAGTTCATGTCTTTGTGGTGTAATATTTTGCAAACCCATAATACTCCGTTGCTTCACTAAAGCAGCTTGCTGTTGTGGAGTCAAATTGTTCAAATTACCATTACCCATTCTTTGTGCATTCTGCAGAAGCTGTTGCTGTGATTGTTGGCCAACCTGCATTTGAGAATTGAGTCCTGGAGTGCCTGTTTGAGCTAAATTGGGTATCGAAGATGCTGATTGCTGCTGCTTTTGTTGCTGAATTAACTGTTGCTGACGTTGATGCAGAGCTTGCTGTTGTTGCAGAGTCAAGTTCTGAGGAAATCGCTGCCCATTTTGTGGCTGTCCTTGAGCTTGGGTTTGTTGCTGCTGTTGAAGAGCCTTTCTATTTTGTATTAGTGCCTGCATTTGCTGTTGAGTAAGTCTTTGCTGACCTTGGACTACGTTTGGCTGCCCTGCTTGTGTTGGCTGGTTCGGTTGCGTCGGTCGCGCCTGCGAAGAGTTTTGAGCCAAGGTCTGTGTTTGTTGATTTGACTGGCCAACTGGCTGCGGTTGACGGCCCTGTTGTGCTTGCTGCACCTGCTGTCCCTGTTGTCCTTGTTGTCCTTGTTGCCCTTGCTGTCCCTGCTGTTTTTGAAGTTGTTGCTGATCTTGTAATTGTCGTTGGTACTGTAGTAATAACGCCTTTATTCTATGGGCCCTATTAACCATCTGAGTTTGAACTTCAGAATTTGGCGGAGCAGCCATAGAAGCCGAAACTGCTTGTTCATATTGATACACCAGCTGTGTCACCTCAGCAGGTTGTTGAGGACGAATCTGGGGATTTTGCTGTTGGCCTGAAGACGCCATTCCATTGGCATTGTGTGTGGAGTCATGCGGGCTGTTCATTCTCTGTTTGTCTAGTGTCAAGACAATAATTTAGATGAGGTGGAAAAAAATTAGGTATTAATTTTTTAAGGGTATATGGGGAAATTTTCAAATATCAAAGATCAAAGATCACAATAGATATTTTCCAAAAAATAAAACACAACTAAGGCACACAAACCGCGCTTGTGTCGTGGATTGTTAATTTATATCTCAGTAAACAGAAATCACGCGTCTTTCAAATGATTACACGGGATTAGATAGCTAGGTTCCAAGAAATCAGTTCAAATATGTCTGATTCTATTGTTTGGTGGTGACGGTGGAAGTCCTTGGGAATAATGGTAAGATCTCTTATAATGAGGTTTAGGGTTAATAATTAATATCACCCTTACCCACAATGTGAAACCCAACCTTCTCCAGACAGCAAATATTGAGACCAAGCAGGTGTACAGAAGAAAATGATCAAGCTGAAGCTAAATCCCAAGAAGTTGGAAGAAAGTCTTAGGAAGTCTGATGAAAAAAAAAAGACTTCTGATGATACCGACTCTCTTAAGTCTATTGCTGACACCAATATCATTGGATCAACTTTGAAGTCAGAAACATTAAACCCAGCTCCAGAAATTTCGAAGTCTGGAGTGAAGAAAGATGCGACTAAAAAGAGGAAAAGAGTTTCGGATCAAAATCAGATCCACCCTCTTCGGGATTCAGATTCCTCTGTACTTCCAAAAATATCATTTAGAAATCCTACCCTTCCAAAAATTAAAGTCAAAGCTGTTTCAAGGACCAAAAAGACGGACGATGCAGCAACCTCTCCTGGGATATCGCAAGATGCACCTAGTACACCAAAGAAACCCAAGTTAAAATTGTCATCCTCCATCTTGAACTCAAAAGTCAAAAATTCATCTCCAAAAAAAGCGAACTTAGAGCAGGAAATCCTGCCAACTGGTAAAAAAGAGAAGCAATTACCAAAAGTCAGCCTAAGTCTCAAGTCCAAAAAGGAAGCATTACCCAGAATCAGAGTCAAGGCATCTCGTCAACCTGGTCAAGGATATGATTCCGAAGCTCCTGATCGAGAGGATGATCCTATGATTGAAGAAGCTATTGTTTTACGAATGGTGCCAGGAGCCCATTTAGATTACTTGCGGGCGACGTGTGATGCTGGGGATCTCTCAAGGGTTAATATCAAATTTAAAGATGCCAGACGCGCTGTGGTTTCTATTAATGAGCAACTATTTGCCGCGAAACTAGTCGATCTTCCAACAATTACGGAAGCACATAAAACCTTTGATCGTAAAAATATCTATAAAGTTTCTGATATTTGTCAAATGTTGTTGGTCACTGAACCAATTGCGGTTGAAGATGATATATTTCATCTTGATTCTACCGGTGTTGACCGCTCAGAAGCTACAGTGATTTCACACGGAATCACTCCTCCTTTACATAACGTCAAGCACCGTCGGTTTCGGAAACGAATATCTCGCAAAGTTATAGAGACTATGGAAGCTAAAGTTGAAGAACTTTTCAGGTTAGATGATGAAGCAGAAGAGTCTCATTATGAATTACTTGATCCTGGTGCTCTTAATTCTGCCCAGCCTCCATCTTCTCGAGCGAGCAGTGTCGCTCCTCGTGGAAGTACACCACAACCTAAAAAGGACCATTCTGTTAATATTTCTGCAGGCAGTGTTAAACCTGAAATTCCTGATGATGCCCCCACTCCTTATAATATGTTAAGTTCCCGTGGCGTTTCCCCTGCACCTGATACCGAACAAGAGGAAGAAGAGGAGGAAGAAGAGGGAGATGAGGAAGACCTCCTTGGTTTGGAACTGGAGCGTGCACTGGAAGGCCAAGTTGGTGATGAGTTTAATGAAGATGATGAGGACGATGATGACGATGATGATGACGAGGAAGAGGAAGATGACGATGATAATGAGCCACGTTCAGGGCAAAATAAGGGATTAGACGAGGAAATGCTGGAAGCTATTAGTTATAATAAAATCATTAGAGAAGAAATTCAGGATTTGGAGGCCAGTATCCGGAAGAAAAAAGAAAACGCTGCCAATACCTCTAACGCTCTTTTGCGAGATCGTTTCATTAAGGTGGTCAAAAAACTGGAACAAGAGCTAGAAGTGAAAAAACGACAGTTGCGCAATGTTAAAGAACAAGGAGATAATATTGAAGACTCTGCTAGTGGTGCGTTCAAGGGTTCCATGGGATCTGGAGTGTTTCCTTCTCCTGAAGATGACGGCGTCACGCCTCTGCCTCAAACTGAAGTGCAAGAACACATTAGTGATGAAGATGATGAAGAAGCTGGTAGTGATGATGCAAGAATGGACAATTTAGATCAATCATTGGTAGAGCGTAATGAAGATATTAGCAGTGAAGATGAAGATGAGAAGGAAGGCGATGACGATATAGAATCACTTTTCTAAACATAGAATTTATTAATGTAAATATGCTTGAAATAAAACTTAACTAAAAGACATACATAACCAAACGAGAAATAGCTTTTTTGTTTCTAATTTATTGTTATTCTATTTTTGTATTAAGTTTGGAAGCTTAACGACGTTGCGTCTTTCCAATGGTTCTCTTGCCAGAAAACAAATGCTTTGGCAAACTTGCAGTAGCATGACGGTCAGCCTCACCCTGTCGAGCTTCACGATTACGTCCACGTTGGTCAATTTTGGCCAAACGTTCAGCTTTAGATCGCTGGGTGTTTGAAACACCATCGAGACGACGGTTAGTTTGTAGTGTGTTGGTCATTTTAGAAGAGTCACGAATAGGAACAGCATTTTCAGCCATGATAGTGTCAATTCCAGAGGAAGAACTCACACCACCAGTGCCCTCATAAGCCTTCTGTGTAAGACTGGATGTGTCGATACCAATGTCCGACATATGAGATTCCATTTCATCAACAGTGCGACGGGTCTTCTTGCGAGGAATTTGAGCTCTATTTTTCAGAGACTTGTTGGATCGAGATTTATTCTTGATCATTTGTTGTCGGTTGCGAATCCATTCCGCTTTTTCTCTAATCTCTTCTTCTTCTTCGTCTTCAATATCCTCTTCACTTTCGTAGAACCCTTCCTTCTCAAGACGCTCTTCCTCCTCTTCAAGTGCAGCAAGCTTCTTTGAGATTTCTGGGTCCAAAAAGTCATAAACGTTCTTACCGTCCAAAATTTCAGGCATGATATCGTTCTTCCACTCATCATCATCCAATAGGTAGGCATCCTTGTAATTAGGTTGGTAAACACCTGCACCACCATTTTCCAACTCGACATCACGAGCAAGTTTACGACGGTCAGGATCACTAATGTCATATTTCTTCAAGGTCTTTGCTGCATCAGGAATATGAGGGTCTCTAGAAATAGGCATGTCATCACGAGGAGTAGGTTGGGCAACATGAATTTTGTTCAAGATACCAGCCATACGGTTAGAAGACTTAAGCTTCTGTTCAATTCTGGCTGTTAGTAGTTTCTCACACGCCTTGTTTCGAACTTCCATAATGCCTTCTTCTGTTATGCACGAAAGTTGCATAATTTCAACAGAGACATCAGGAATTTTGGTAATAGAAAGAAGAAGCTGTTTTCGCTCTTCATCAAGGTCTTCGGGACGCATCACATCGATCTTGTTGATTACAATAAGAACAGACTTGTTTGCAAACAGAGGCTTAATAGAATGAAATAATTTCACTTGATCCTCAACCGAAAAACCGCACTGTTCAGAAAGATCCATAAAGTAAAGAACACAGGATCGAATATGGGCAATGGCGTAGATAGATTGCATTTCAATGTTGTTCATTTCTTCCGTGGGACGATCTAAAATACCAGGTGTGTCGATAGCTTGAAATCGGAGGTATTTATAGTCGAAATGGCCAACATATAGAGATTTTGTGGTGAATGCATAAGGCTGGACTTCTACATCTGCTCTAGTAACAGACTTGAGAAAAGAGGACTTGCCAACATTGGGATATCCACATATTAATAGAGTTCTGGTATTGGGGTCAATAGAAGGTAAACGGCCTAAATGTTGGCGAACTTGCTCTAGGTATAATAGAGGATCTTTTAGTTTTTTGACAATCGTGGCCATGCGGCCCAATGCTGCAGTTTTTAGCTGTTTACATTGAAAGAGGGATTGGCCAAACTTGAGAAGTCGGACATAATCACGGGATACTTGCTCAACAAGATTCTTTGCCCGTGAAACGGCTGCCAGTGATACCTTGTAATGGTTCTTTTCGTAGAGAGTATCAAGTAAGTCTCTGTGAAAAGGGTGGATTTCATTGATATTGGGGAAAGATTCAACGATTTCAGCTAACTTTTCACAAAAGCCATCACTCGTGAACCTAACCTTTCTCATATAGAATGCACGAATACGAGAGATTTTAAAACCTGGTCGAATGACTGTAGGAGTCTTTCTCTGTGTTCGGTTCAGGACTACGTCCAGAAACCTTCGACAATAAGTTAGCAAGAACAGAAATAGAATAAAAATTGTAGAAAGTAATACTCACTCTGACGAATTTGGAATTACTGGTATATCTTTCCAAGTCAGCTGCATTGTGAATAAATAGTACTATATCCTGGTAGAATAGCAGGAGGGGAACGGCAAATGTTGATTTCTATAAAATCCTTCTCAAATCGACGAGTTAAAAATCAATCACAGTAATTTTTTTTGGGACGAAATTTTTTTTTCTCCCAGCTGACTCAGCAATATTTTAGAATGAAATTTGATTTTTATGTGGGCTAGGTTTAATCATGTGATTTATTTAGTTGAGTGTCTACGCACTGATTTGAAAGCAGTAGACCTGCTCTCATGCTTTTGCCGTCTTTTAAGTTGAGGATTTAGGACCCAATTGAAGGAAAATCATCCACGACTCCAAGGAATGAAATTCAGTATTTTGCATTTTACTCAAAATTGCAGGTGAATGTTTCTTCTAGAATATGTGTTGGATTGAAATGTAAGATCAGAGTACATTAAGTATTGCACGGCTGAAGACTATTACCAAGTCTAAGTCTGGGGGAAGTATGGTCCTATTAAGCGAGTACGAAACTTGCTGGCTACTTTGGCATACCGTATTTGATTTAAAGATATGACTGTATGCTGATTAGTCTTAAAACTCCTCAAGATGCTTTTGGAATTTTATTTTTTTTCTTTCTTTCTTTCTTTGTTTAATATTCTAGACGCATTTCTCAGAAGTCCAACCTTTCTTCGGGCAGCAGTAGGTTTTGTTTAAGTAGCAGGGTTTGTAGGCTTTCAATTTGACCATTGGCAACACCTCCCAAAACCAGATTCTCTCCAGTATCATCTCCTGCAAACAAAGGCAATTACTTCAAAACTTCTTTTTAACCACTTCTTGCTTTCTTTATTCCTTTGATCCTGAGCACATTCTCTTTGGTCTTTCTTGTCTTGTTCAAATACTTGGCGTATTGACAGGAGAAGGGCGGGTATTTTTCCATTGGGTTAGGGCGTTCACAAGATTTTTGGACATTATGACACACAAGTCAACATTTTCGATACCAATAACTTCTTTTCTCTCAACTTTTTACCGTCTCTATTGCTTCTGGTTTACTTCCTCTACATTAATTTCTTTCTCAAGTTTGTCAGTGACTGTCTCCCTTTTCGTTAGCAGTCCTACTATTTTTTAGTAGTGTGTGCTCTGTGCTACCTTTGAGTCTCAAGAGTGGCATCATAATCGAAATTTCTTGGCTAGCAGCCCACTATATATTTGCGACTGAATCACCCAAACACCTCCTATCATAAGATTTTTTTATGAAATTGCAAGATACCCCGTTATGGATTCAATATCAGAACATATCACCGATTCAACCTCGTCCAAAAAACGAAAGCGAGTGACCCGAGCATGTGATGAATGTGAGTATACCTTAGTGATAATCGGAAAAACTTTCTGACTGTTATGTAGGTCGTAAGAAAAAGGTCAAATGTGATGGTCAGCAGCCCTGTATTCACTGTACAGTTTACAGTTATGGTAAGTATTTATCTAGTCTTGTCTGGCAATTGCTAACTAGGTAGAATGCACTTATGACCAGCCCTCCAACCGCAAGAGACTTCCTGATGTTCGCCGGGTGGAAAGTAAGCTTAAGTGCGCCGAGTTAGTCTTAAACGCAATAATGCCAAGTGTGGACATTTATAGCCCAAACTTCAATCTTCCTGAATTTCTTCAAAGTGTGCAAAAGGCTCGCGCTGTTGAATGCGCCAATCCCAACTCTCCGTTTACGGTACTGAAACTAGCGCAAAGTGGAGTTGCAAATGCACTAGCCCTGAAGGGCGGTAACAACGAGATTGATGAAGACACCGGTCTCCCTAAAGGAAGCGTTTCCTCTTCTTCCAAGTTTCTTATGCATCATCCTAGTGGTGCTTCCGAAGATGGTGATAGAAACACCAACACGATATATTCACCTCCTAGCAACTTCGACTCTTCCCCTGACAATATGATGGGACATGAAATCAAGATAATTCTTCCTCCAAAGTATGTAGCGAGTGAACTCATTGAAGCTGTTTGGGACAATGCCTGTGTTTTGTTTCGGTTTTATCATAGGCCTTCTTTTATCCGTGATCTGGATTTGCTCTATGAAACTGATCCTGATGACTATACCAACAAGCAGTACAAAATCCTCCCTTTGGTCTATTCTATAATGGCTGTCGGTGTTCTCTTTTCCATGGACAAATGTGATAAGTTGGGCTTCAAGGATGCCAGTGAAGGCTACAAATATTTCGTGGCTGCAAGAAAATTAATTGATATTGCTGACGCGAGAGATACATATGCAATCCAGTCAATAGTTATGATGATTATCTTTTTGCAATGTTCTGCTCGTTTGTCTACATGTTACTCATATATTGGAGTAGCTCTGCGTTCTTCTCTAAGAGCTGGCCTCCACCGCAAAGTGGCATACAACTTTAATCCTATTGAACTTGAAACTCGAAAACGGCTCTTCTGGACTATTCGCAAAATGGATATTTATGTCAATGCCATGCTGGGGTTACCGCGATCTATTTCAGAAGAAGATTTTGATCAGGAATTACCGGAAGAGATTGATGATGAAAATATAACCGAAGACGCTTATTTTCCCCAGAGTGAAGGAAAAATCTCTTCGGCAGGAATCGCAAATGCCCATACTCGACTTATTACTATTCTTTCTCATATCATGAAAAACATTTATCCAGTTAAACCCAAAACCGAACAGCCACTTGAATCTGGCCATCTTTTTAATATCACACATTCCAGGGTTTCTGAAATGGAAATCGAAATTCGAACTTGGCTTGACTCGTTGCCTAAGGAACTACGACCCGGTACTAATCCTCCTCCTGAATATCTGAAGGCCAACCGGCTGCTCCATTTAGCTTTATGTCATATTCAAATTGTGTTGTACCGACCGTTTATTCATTATTGCAGTCCTAAATTTAAGGGAGATGAAAAAGCTCGTATTTCAGCCCTGAATTGCATTGGTGTGTCCCGGCGTGCCATGTATTTAGCCCATGAGCTAACATCTCTAAAGTTACTTAATGGTGCTTACTGGTTTTCCATATATACAATATTTTTTTCCGTCGCATGTCTAGTTTTCTATGTTCATGAAAACCCAACTGATCCTGAAGCGCTAGATATCCGGCGAGACGCTGAGCTCGGAAAAAATGCATTAACATCTTTGAAAGATTCAAGTGTCGCAGCTACCCGAACCTATAACCTTCTTAATACTCTCTTCGAACAACTAAATCGACGCACAGCCAAGATGCCTGTGGAGTCCACTGAGTCTACTGCACCGATTGATAGACAGAGCGAATTTGGCGCTGCGGTTGGTGCGGTTAATGATCCTCTTCTTAGTACTGAAGCCCTATCAACTAGTCCTTCTGGTTACTACTCTTCAGATAATTCAGCCCTACCTAATACTTCTGAATCAGCTTCCAATTTTAAGTCATCGAACATGCCTACTACCTCAAATTATGCAGACAAAAGTTTTGCACCTGAAATTCCAGCAGTTCCATTATTCACTAAAACGTCAGACCCAATTGGCGTCACTGCAGCTGCTGCTGCAGAATCTGCCAATGGCTTCCCTGTATTTGGCCCAGTCGACTCTCAGCCTAGTAGTTCAACCGTCGAAACTCCTCTGACCAACAACTCATCAGAATCACCTCATGCCTATGTGCCAGGTATCATGGATCAAGTTGACGCGCAATTATTTGGAAGATTTCTACCTCCTTATATGATGCCTCAAGTCCCTGATTATGATGGATCTCATGAGCAACCAGAGAATTGGGACAATGGAGTTGCGCCAGTTGCAGAAAATGTTGAGATGTTTCCACCACAGATGATGTTCTCTAATGGCCCACCTCTAGAAGAAAAGGATAAAGTTAATTACAGAGTTGGGGATGATGTCCTGACGGAGCAAGTCAAAGGAGGAGAAAATGGAGTTGACGATGGTCGACGGTTCAGTCTCACGTCGTTATTTACTGGGCCAAAAGAATGGGAAGATCTTCTTTCTCAGCACAACCAGCAGCGTAACGAACTGTCAGGATTGAACAGCTATACGATTCAATGAGTACTATGAAGTTTTTGATGTTATGATTTACAGTTTTGTGTTTTTTGTCTTATTTTTTTTCCTGAGAATTCTCAGCTATATGGAGTTTTAAAAGAAGTAAAAGTAAAACTAATAATTATTAATAGAAACGTTAAACAGAGGCTAATTGGTGTAAAGGCGATGTCTGTGACTCAATGTGATGTTCTAATACATCACAAGGATTAATGGGTAAACTCGATGATTTTCTATGTCGCGGAGAAGGAGGAGTGTAAGCAGTTCCCATGCGATAGTAATTGGCAGAGAAGGTGGAAATTGATTTTAACAGAAGTAGAGGTGAATCTTTAATCCGAGTCCAAGTTAAGGATGAAGGGGTAAAGACAACCACCGAGCCGGCTATATATACCACCAATGCTACGAGGAAGATGATGATGAAAATAGATATTGGAGTCATTGACTGGGACTGGTTTATAGATGGGCAAGCATGCAAAGTTCGAGCCTCAAAGAAATGTGAGCAATGATCTGGGGAGCCTATAAATGAAAAAACAGCATGGTTGGAAGCTAAGCTGTGATCACACTTGAATGAAATAAGAGCAGACATGAGGAGTTTAGTAGGTGATCCATCTGGGTTGAGACAGGGAGATCCATTTGTATACTCCAGCAGCAAATTTCTTCCTCTAAGATGAGGGTACGGTGAACATATACCCAGAGATTTAACTGTTCCGTCAGCGTATTTAACTGAAGCTGCAATTGCATCGCCAGTACTACCTGATATAATAGGATTTAATAGTGGTGCACAGATATTTAATGAAAAGTTCGCTTTGGGGTACTCAGTCTCATCGCTAGTTCCCAAATTTCCAGATGTTCCACTTTTCAGAGTCCAATCCAGACTACTTCCAGGGTGTAATTTAACAAGGGGTCGAAGATCAAAGAAATTTCCCGATGTATGAGAAGTGACTGTGCAGTATGGAGATCCATTGGTGTCAGCAGAATACTTGACGTCAGATAGAAGAGATGTTTTCATTGACGCAGGAGGGGGATTAACTGGTTTCGAAGTCATTAGAAACTTTAGCAGTAGTAGAAACCCTCCAGCAAACAAAACTTATTGTATATATATATTACTATATCAAAGATATCTCGTTAAGATGAATTTCAGTAAAATCGGAAGATAAAATGATAAAAGAAAAACAAGCAGCAGTAAGTAGCTGAAAGAAAAATATAGTCTGTTCTCAACAGTTTTTCATACTGAAGGATACAAAATGTGTATTCACTTTATGAATGTCTTTTATAATAGTCATTCTTGATCCATTTCATATATATTTTTCTGAGACCAGATGTGTTTAAAATATTGGTATTAAGATTAAAAATTCATGCGTTAAAAGACTTTACTCAGGTTTCCGTTCAAGGTTTTGGAAAAAACCTGTGTGTCACAGAGACATGCCTTAAATTGACAGATGCCTTTATTTTTACCGTGACATGCTTTGCTATTCATGACCGTTTCTTCTTGAAATATTTTAAGCATCAAAGATATATATTTTATTTTTGTATCTATTATTTATAATATATTATACCACAAAGAACTGTTTTTATAGTTGTCACTGGTTTTTATTCTATCTCAGGCATGTGAATTAAAAAAAAAACAAGTTCAACAAGTCAAAATTCTTATTTATTCAAAAATTTATTAGGTTACTTTGTATTCAAATTTTTAAATCAGTAGAAATTATTGCATCAACCTAAATTTAATAAATTGAAATTTGATATTCAATGACTGCAGTATCAGATGAAATGAACTTACTCTCATATACATGGTCATATGTTGTAGTACAATCTTGTCGTTAATTAGATATAGTTTAAAACAAAATTTGTATGGGATCTTAACAGTTCGAATCAAAACTATCGTTCAACCCTCACAAAATTCGCATTTCGGCTTCTTGCCCTTTAAAATAAAATCGGTTACATTCTAATAATTTATTTCAATATTAGAATGACATATTTCCTTTTAGTGGCGCTATTAGTGCTACCAGAGAGATAAGAAAAATCTCAGAAGTGACGTTCCCACAGCTGAGATATATTAGAAATTATATTGGCTCTTTTTCTCTTGAATTGGCTCAAGAAGAAACTCTTAGATACACACGCTCGCTACGAATCAATTAGTTGATAAACTTCCTCTCATTATACTTTGAAGCTATCACGTGTGTGTTAGAAAACCGTATGCCTCCACGAAAGTGTCAATTTGAGTCCAATTTAATTGTATCTCACCTCAATACTCAATACATCTACCTTTAGTTCCAGGTCACCAATTTCTTAATTTTTATCTCTAGCTGGTTTTTCCGTTCCCAAAGAGAGCTCAAGTATCTGACGGCCTATGTTCAACCTGAAAATAGATCTTGAATTGTAATTCACATACAGCGACAAGAGATAATGCAAAAAAGGAAATTATGAAATCAGAAAAATTAAAATAAATTAAAATAATGAAATAAAATACCAACTTAACGATATACGCTGAATATTAATAAATAAATCCGAAGAAAAAAGAACACGCCCAAGTCTAGAATACTAAAGCAAAATGATATATTAACTCGCTTCTTTGGCAGATAAAGATTATTCGTTTCCTCTATCTTCAAGACCTGCTTCTTCTTCTTCTTCTATCTCCTCCTCCTCCTCCTCCTCTTCTTCTTCTTCTTCCTCCTCCTCGTCATTCTCTTCAGGTCCAGGACTAGCACCACCTAATTCAGGACTAGCAGCGATCGCCACATCAGCTGCATCCTGGTGGTCGGGGTCAAGTTCAAGCCCATTTTGAGCCGCCATTGCAACAGCATTCACGTCTAATTCAGACTCATAGACAGATGTCGATACTTGAAGGAACTCTTCAACCATAGCTATTGGATTTTTATGTACAGATCGATGTTCAGCTTCAGTCGCTGGTACTTGCTCAAGATCTTGCTCAGTTTCAGATTCTTTTTCATGTTCAAGGTCAGGCTCAATAGATTTAGGTACAGCATCAGGCTCAGATACTGACTTCGGCTGAGGTACAGACTCAGAGGGTATTGACTTGTCCTCAAGAAACGGTACTGGATCAACGGGTCTTTGAATGCTAGGAGTTAGATCTCGCTCGATACCTGATACTACTGGAGTTCGTTGTAAAACCGGAGTACGATCTCTGAATGCAGGGCTACTCTGCTGTGACGGTGGCTGGGACTGTGTTTGCAATTGCAATTGGGACTGTAGCTGCTGAGTTTGTAACTGGGATTGTTGCATGTTGGTCTTTAACAGATCCACCATAACCCTATTATTTTCTGCCATGAGCTCGGTCATTTTCCGACTATTATCTGTAAAGGTATTAAACATTTGACTATTTGCTATGGTCATTTCCTGCATGTATCGTGTACTTGACGAAAGAGCTGTGGCCAGAACAGTGGTGTTTTCATCTTTGTGGGCGAGCGCCTTGTTCATTTGAGTAATGGCGTCAAGAACTCCGCGGTTATTTTCTTGAAGAATTCCTTGCACATCTTGAATGCTGAAAACACGGGTTTGCGAGTTACTTGTTTGTTGATTGTATGTAGTAAGTGAGTGAAGTGAAGGAGAGGCGTGGGTTGCAGGGGTTAAAGGAGTAGCAGCAGGTTGTGCTGGTAGTGTTCGTGCAGGAGTGGCAAGTACTTCCTGTGTTTGTAACACTGGTTCTTGTAGATCAGGTGTTTCTTCATCAATTTGTGGCTTTTTAGCAGTATCATTCAATTGAGCATCGTTAGCAGCGTCACTTGGATCAACAACTGGCACTTCCTGACTTGCAACTGGCCCATGTACAGAACGAGAAGGCAAATCCTGAATACTATCAGCAGCAGCAGAAGTAGACTTCTCTATATGAGGTTCAGGTGATTCTTGAATAACTGCAAAAGGTTCTGGAGGCTGCTTTTCTTGTTGTGGCGGCGCTTGTAGTTGCTCAGTTTCACGAGAAGGTGACAGGGCAGTAGTAGGTTCAAGAGCAGCAGGGCTGTCTTGCATTTCAAGGTCATTATCAACTATGTTGTCCGCATTTGCTGCTGTATCAATATCGCCAATATCCGTAGCATTTTCAATGTTTTCAATAGTACGACTTGGAGGATGAGGTTGAGGTCGATTAAGCAGATGGTCATGCGTACGATTCACAAGTGACTGCTGATCAGGTATAGAAGCACGACGATTTCCGCGGGAACCGTTCAAAGACTTAGAATTAGTAGTAGCAGGATCTGGTCGGGAAGGAGTTGAAGTATCAAGCCGTGGACGCTTACCAGTAATCTTGGAAATTGTAGTTGAAGCTTTTCGAGCAAGTGGTTTTCTTGATATTGGAGTCGTGGTAGTGTCTTCGTCTGCAGATTGCCATTGTTTTTTGGCATTACTCCTACTGGCAGTTGGTAAAAAAGAACTAGGGTGATTAGATTCGTTTTCAGAAGACATAGGTTGGTTATCTTCATAATCATTATGAAAGTCATCTAAATCAAAGTCTATCCTGGATTGTTCGTTCAAATTTAAATTGTCGTCTTCTTGGTCACGATCGAGGTGTTCCTGTTTTGTTCGGTCTAAAAGAGTGGGAAGAGAGTGTCTGGGTCGTTGCCTTTCTTTCATGAGCCGCTGCTGCCGTTTTTCGCGTTGGACCTGCAAACTGGGTGAGCTTTGGAAACCATCCTCGTTTGTGGATGGCAGTGATCTTCTTCCTTTTGGCGCATAGGTGCGGAGAACATTGGCAGCTCGCTTGACTCGCTCTTTTATTTTGATTCTCCGTTCCTCCGCACGCATGCCAGCCACAGTGCGAATTAAATCAAGGGTACGCTTGGAGTAAGGGAAGTTTACAGGATCTTCTATTTCAGCGTTAGGGTTTTCATGAAGGGCACGCAGTTGGTTCCAGTATCGCTCGCCGAGGCGGATCAGCTCATCAGTTTTGTCCATGACCGTTTTCCGACGGGCGAAGCGGCGAGGAGGCTTAATGTTATGGTAGCACCACCAAGCGTAATTGACGTACACAGTTTGCCAGTCCTTTGCAACTACAAATGGGTTTACAGAGGCGACGATGGCCAAAAGAGCTCCAACTGAGGCATCATTGAACAGATGACGGGGAGTTTCCATACTGACTTCAGGAGGCATTTCCTTGTTTGAGGTCACAATGATGCCCTCTTCGTCATCAATCGAGTTTTCTTTATTGTAACGGTTTTTGTCATGTTGGGAAGTATTGCTAAGTGTGGGCTCAGGACTGGCACTTGGAGGGAGACTGAAGTCACCATCATTTTCTTGAACTCGCAAAGAATGGTTTTTGTTTAAGGTGGAGGAAGATGGTCTAGCGCGAGTAATTTCAGATCGAAGGCGAGACTTGCGGGAAAGTGACTTTGAGAGGAATTTATTGCGCCTAGGATCATCATGCTCATTTACGAGCTCGTCATAGTCATCATCGTCCTGACTCTGGTTATTTTCTTCGTAGTAATCGTCATCACTAGGTTCTAAGTACTCTGCTTTGACGGAAGCAGTATTATGGGGGTTATTGGATGAGGCAGATGAACGTGTTGATCGCAAATTTCTTCCCAGGCTAGCATTGCTTTTATTGACACTCTGCATATCTTCATATTCGTCTTCATCTTGCTCATATTCTTGATACTCATCTTGATCTTGATCTTCCTGGATTCGTCGATCTTGATCTTCTTCATCTGAGTCTTCAACCCTATCATTTGGGTATGATGGCGTTTTCCTTAATTCTGAATATTCGTTTGAGACAGCTTCAACCGCAGCTTCAATTGTCGCGTCATCGGGAACGTTAATAGGGCTACTCATACCTGATTCCATTTTGATATTTTTCATATAACGGACGCGTAAGATATATTGTGAATTGAGTGCAGAGTTAAACTGGATCTCGTAATAATGGTAGGTATTATGTTTTAATTACCATATGAAATTTTAGGCACACGTGTATAGGTATGTGTAGTAAAGAATATTAGTATCAATAATCGCAAATGCTGCTTCTGTGGAGTAAGTAACGATCATGAAAAGTGGAATTGTCACGAAGGTTTGGATGATTAAGAAAAGTAAGGAAGACGTGTTTATACCCTAGCCTTTGTGGTTGGGGTTTCTTCAATGTTATTGTTCAACACTTGATGTTATGTTGGAAGTCAAATGAGATTAACTGGTAATAAATTTTGTGACTAACTTTGTGATTAGCTTTGTGATTAAATTAATTACTACGTTTTTAACTGATTTTATGACTTATTTTATGACTTATTTAATAACTAATTTTGTTATTTATTTTATGACTTATTTTGTGATGATATTTTTGTGGTTCATGTGGGTGACTGAAAATGACTCTCCATGACTTGTATCCCATACAAGTATCCTGTTGTGGCCTTCTATTCTCTACTTGCGCTCAGATGTTTCATTATGTAAATGATTATTTATCAATTGTGACTACTCTCATCACAGAGTCTCTGTCACCATCTGTCACCACCTGAATTTTCACTGTAAATATAACGTGTAACGTTTATTTAGCACCCACAAAACTTACACGTTCTCAAATATACTGACAAAAATCCTAAGTAGGGTACTCAACATATTAATAGCAATATTACTATTTTATATAGTAATATTCTTAATTAATCTCTTATCTCATTTACACTAAGGCTACTTTACAAAAAGACATAAAATACTAACTTCTATTAAATTACACTAAATTCTCCTAAGTTCTACTAAGTTCTACTAAATCATGCTAAATAATGAGAAAATTTTTTTTTTTTTTTTTTTCATCAAAAGGGGAGGAGGCAAAACACCACAGTAAAACATAAATAACTTGCCTATCCTCATTTAAAAATTTTTTTTATTCCCTTCCTTTTCTTTTTCTTTTTTTTTCTTCACCAAATATTCCACATATCAATTATTCACAATGGGAAAGGAAAAGACTCATATTAACCTCGTCGTCATTGGACACGTCGATTCTGGTAAGTCCACTACCACTGGACACTTGATCTACAAGTGCGGTGGTATCGACAAGAGAACTATTGAGAAGTTCGAGAAGGAAGCTGCCGAGCTCGGAAAGGGTTCCTTCAAGTACGCCTGGGTTCTTGACAAGTTGAAGGCTGAGCGTGAACGTGGTATCACCATTGATATTGCTCTCTGGAAGTTCGAGACCCCCAAGTACTACGTTACTGTTATTGATGCTCCCGGTCACCGTGATTTCATCAAGAACATGATTACTGGTACTTCCCAGGCTGATTGTGCTATTCTCATCATTGCCGGTGGTGTTGGTGAGTTCGAGGCAGGTATCTCCAAGGATGGTCAGACTCGTGAGCACGCCCTTCTCGCTTTCACCCTTGGTGTTAAGCAGCTCATTGTTGCCGTCAACAAGATGGACTCCGTTAAGTGGTCTGAGGATCGTTTCAACGAGATCATCAAGGAGACCTCCAACTTCATCAAGAAGGTCGGTTACAACCCCAAGACTGTTCCCTTCGTTCCCATCTCTGGTTGGAACGGTGATAACATGATTGACGTTTCCACCAACTGCCCCTGGTACAAGGGATGGCAAAAGGAGACCAAGGCTGGTGTTGTCAAGGGCAAGACCCTCCTTGAAGCCATTGATGCCATTGAGGCCCCTGTCAGACCTTCCGACAAGCCCCTCCGTCTTCCCCTTCAGGATGTTTACAAGATCGGCGGTATCGGAACTGTACCTGTCGGCCGTGTCGAGACTGGTGTCATCAAGGCTGGTATGGTCGTCACCTTCGCCCCCGCTGGTGTCACCACTGAAGTCAAGTCCGTCGAGATGCACCACGAGCAGCTCGTTGAGGGTCTTCCCGGTGACAACGTCGGATTCAACGTCAAGAACGTTTCCGTTAAGGAAATCCGACGTGGTAACGTCTGTGGTGATTCCAAGAACGATCCTCCTAAGGGATGTGCTTCTTTCAACGCCCAGGTCATTATCTTCAACCATCCTGGTCAGATCTCTGCTGGATACTCTCCAGTCCTTGATTGCCACACTGCCCATATTGCCTGCAAGTTCGACACTTTGATTGAGAAGATTGACCGTCGTACTGGTAAGAAGACTGAGGACTCCCCTAAGTTTGTCAAGGCTGGTGATGCTGCTATCGTTAAGATGGTTCCTTCCAAGCCCATGTGTGTCGAGGCTTTCACTGAGTACCCCCCTCTTGGACGTTTCGCTGTCCGTGATATGAGACAAACCGTTGCCGTCGGTGTCATCAAGTCTGTTGACAAGTCTGATAAGGCTGGTAAGGTCACCAAGTCTGCCCAGAAGGCTGCTAAGAAATAAGCTACTAGTAGTTTTGCTATTGAGAATATTATTTATACGTTTGACTACTTAGGCAATAGAAAAGTTTTTAATTATTTTGCGTAACCTGTTTTTATCGTGTAAATCGCGTATTGTAAATGTCACGTGAAAATAAAATTATCAAGGCCCTTACCCATGCCCAGACGCCCAGACGCCCAGCCTAGAAAGAATGCTGAATTGATTCGCCGCACTTGTTACCCTACCTTCTCCTTTATTTTTTCACTGTGTCACGCTTTGTTTTAGTGTTGGGCTTGGCTTCTTGGAGGTGTGGATGGTTTACAATTAATGAGATATTGTGTCATTATTGTATGCTTGTATGCTGATATTTCACTTATTTAATTCGATTTGTATTAAAGACAGTTTAAAACATTAGTATCAACCATGCCAATAAATTTTGCAGTACCGGACTGACCGAAGTGCCCGAAGTACCCGACATGACCGGTGTTGCCGCCAGTCAAGTCCCGAAGTGTCCGTGGCCATGGCGTCGCTTGGCACCAAGACTTTTGTGTGCGTTGTCTTGACAACGACCAATTAAACATCAATTTAACCTTTTTCTGAGTTTTCTCGGCTTCTGGGTACGACGTCATCCGTACCTCACTTAGTGTCTGTTGCAGTTTCTGCCTCCCAAAGTTTAAATATCAAACAATTTCCTCCTTTTCATTTTGTTTCTCCTACCATCTACTTTTTTATTATCATTATTTATATTATTATTATAGGTCTATCTACGGATACGAATATAGCTACAAATACCCTTTTTTATAACTCTTCACGACTCCCACCCGCTACTATCTCAAATATTCAATGTCCGCTGAGTTACTGCCCTTTCTGCCATCTAAACAAGCACCACAAAAAGAGCCACTCGTAGTAGATGATGATGACATTAGTCGTCATCTTCAGGAACTTTCAACACCCACCCAGGACATCTCTTCAAATATACCAAGCGACAACTTTGTCTCTCCAAAATCAGAATCCCGTTTTAAACCCATAAACTCATCGTCAACCGTCATGCCAAATCAAATCCTTCCTTCCCAACAACCTCAATCACAACAGCACATAATTTCAAACGGTGTTATATCACCCCCAGCCTCTGCCGCTAACACTCCTACTGAAAGCTCCATGCGTTCATCTCCCTCCGTTTCTTCGTCTTCTGCAGGCTCTCCCCTGTCAGCCCCCAGTCCGGCTTCTTCTACAACGTCTGACCCTATAACTCCTGTGAAATCAACCACTTCCTCTGCGTCTCCTCAACCAGCCTCCGAAACTCTTAAATGCAAATGGTTGAACTGTACCTCCACCTTCGACAAGGCCGAATCTTTATATAATCATCTTTGCGAAGTACATGTGGGTAGAAAAAGCACAAACAACCTCTCTCTCACCTGTCGTTGGGAAAATTGCCGTGTCATAACTGTAAAGCGTGACCACATTACCTCTCACATTAGAGTCCATGTTCCTCTGAAGCCCTACAAATGCGATTTTTGTCAAAAGAACTTTAAAAGACCTCAGGATTTGAAGAAACACGTGAAAACCCACGCCGAAGACTCCGCTTCTACTCAATCAGCCTCCAGATCTGATACCCACCGAAATTCTGCTGGAAGCATGCCTGCCTACATGAACCGCAACTCTCTTACCGGATCGTATGCAAATATAGATCAATACCCGTTGCACAACTCACAAGGGGTTCCATTGGACTATAGCGGTTACTCTCAATATGGCCAACAGCAGCACCAGCAGTCACAACCAACCCAAGCAAGATACAAAAATGACTTTGGTATTTCGGACTACAATCAAAATTTGGAATACTCACACCCTGGTATGTACTCTGGCCAACCGAACTACACTTCGCCCCGAAACCGATTCACAAACCAGCAATCAATCCAGAATTCTATTTCTTCACCGTCTGGCTATGGCTTGTTTGAACAATTTGGAAGTAATACTGCGCCGCCGAATGGGCGGGTGCTCTCATCTCCCAATTATGATCCTTCTGACTCGCTTTCTCGTAAGAGAGGATATGACGCTGCTATTGATCTTTTTGAAGACATAAAACGTGCCCGTATATCTCCTTCATACACCTCTGATATGGCCGCTCGCTTGTCTACCATTGAACAGATTGTTGGGATTGCTCCTTATGGCGTGACACCTAATTACAATAGCCAGCAACCATCGTCGTCAGTGTCTTCAACCGCAGCCCAGGACTACAACGGACTTCGGCAATTACCTCCCTTCCGATCTCAGCAAGAGTTATTGGATGCTGATCACTTTTTTTCACAACTTTCCTCAAATATTCCAATCCCTTCATCTTCTGGTTCTAAACATCTTCATGAACAGTACCAGGCTACTCCTACTACCAAGAGTTCCGTTGAATCTCAAGTGTCTGGTTACACCTTACCTTCTAATGGATATTCATCATCATCATCAATCCCTTACGGATCATACGCTCAATCGCAGTCTCATTCCTCATCGCAGTCTCCACAACATCATTCTTCATCTCCGTCTCTTAACGTGTATCCTACTCTTAACTCGTCAACTTCCACAGCTGGTGGACTCTATGATTCTTCCGCTACTACCTCACAAGCACATCCTCAGCTACCGTCCCGCTATGACTACGATAATGGACGCCGATTTTCGGTAGGTGTTCTTCAGCGGTCATCAAAACTTTCAGATAGTGGTGTTGAAGATAAAGAAGAAAAAGAAGGAGAATTTCTGCAAGATGATCTCGCGTTGTCTATGTCTGGCTTATCAATCAAATCAGAACCTGAACGACATGCATATGCAGTTGCTCGTGTCCGTGAGATGATTGCTGAACTATTGAAAGAGTATGACCAACCTTCTATTCCTGCCGAGGCTGTCTCTGGTGCTGAGGAATCCAAACAGACTTCTTCAAAGTCTTCATTATATCCCGCTGTAGCTGCTTTTTAAAATTTTTCATATCAAACCAACGAACTTTCCATTTATTATTTTCAACTTTTGCCATTTAACTAGTCTGTTATACTTTTTTATATTCTATTATTCTCTTTGTTTTTCTTTACATTTATTTTAGGGATATCAGTGATAATTTTATTATTTTTATTTATTTAATTATTTATCTCCTTTCAGTTTTGGCAGTTCTAACAATATACTTCAACCTGTACCTGGTACGTATTTTAAACCTACTTCTTTGCTTTAGTATTCTTTGTACCCTTTGTTGGCTCTTTTATTGTGTCACTATTAATGCCGACCCCATTTACAAAATCAACCAGCTCTGAGATACTTTTAGAATCTAAGGTTCCATATTTAACTGGCATCTTTATCCCTTTGGTGTTTCGCGCTGGACGCAATGACAACGATGCAGCTGAAGTTTTGGCTAGAGCCTTTTCAAGCTGTCTAAACAACCCTCCTTCGTAGATCATTCCTCCAGACATATTGGATCCAATATCACAAGGTAACGTGGACACTACAGTGCGAGAAGGGGGTGACGCTACAGAAGAAGGTCGGCTTTTTTCTTGTTCATACACCATTGCAGCACTCCGAAGCTTATCAAGCATCATCTGCGTCTCCTTCACATGTTCGTCCTCGATTCCACCTACCTTGACAAAATAATCCTGCGCAGCGTCCATAGACTCAATAGCACCTCGATAATCTGCTATGGCTGCTTGAGAGAATGCCATCTGATAGTTAGTTGCCGCAAATGTGGAACACATCCTGCCGTACAGCTCCAGTAACAGATTCCTAGCTTCTACATACCATGGAATGGACATTCCATATAGACCCAGACTCTTTAACATACAAGCTACATTGGTGGCCGCTGGTATATAGCATGGATGACCAGGAACGTACACTGAGGCACAGATCTCAAACGCATGTCTCATTAGTTTTAAGGCTCCTGCAGTATTACCATCTTCATGCTCAAATAAGGCTAAATTAAAGTATACCATAATTGTTTGATAGGAATCAACACCAGTACATCGCTCGTGCAGGAGTACTGTTTTACGTCCATACTCACAAGCTGCCTGGAAATTCTTTCCGCCATAATGAGCCATTGCAATTTGTGAGTAAACATTGATAGTTTGTTCATGAATCAAGCCATATACATGTTCATGTAAAGCCAGTGACTCAGTCAACAATCCCACACCTTTCTCAGACTCACCCTGACGAATACACGATAACCCATCTTCTAAAGTCTCTTCTGCAACCTGACTTCGAGTTGTGGAATACTTTATCACCGGCACAATGTTCATCAAGTCACTGAGTACAAATAATGGCAAACCACCACCTTTGCTCCCATTTTTCTTTTTCTTTTTACCACTCTTCTTGATAGTTCCTTGCGTAATCGCATTGATAAAATCATATTCTCGTCCTCGCCACTGCAATCCAACTTTAAGAGATATCTCCCTGAATAGTGATAGCAGACTAGCATTGTCAATCCAGTCCTCTGGTAATTCATACCGAAACCGGCTCTTTGCTTCAAATGATATCGTAGAACGTACGGATTGTACGGTGATCCTACCTAAAACCAATCTGTCTTCTTCTGAGACTAATATTGGATCAAGGTTCAATGTGAATTCTGTGTTATATCTATAACCCAACAGACAGTTAAAGTAATGAACTATTAACTGAGGAGCAAGCTCAATAGGTAATTGGGCTAATAAACCGTTGAGCCCATGTTTGGCGCTTCTAGCAATAATCTCTGTCGTAATAATCTTGTTCAGCACACTTAAAATTCCAACCTCATTTAAAGTAGCTTTAGCCAATACTCCGAGATACCTCAAGTTGATACCTCGTAAATGCATTAAAGCCGTTAACTGAGAACCACTCAGCGGCAAAGTCAAATCTCCATTTCGCAGCTCAGCAATCATACAGGGAATCCAAAAGGATGTAATGTGATATGACACATCACGAATTACCTCAGAGTCTTTCTGATACTCTTCTCGGAGAGATCCATCTGGAATAGTATTAAGATCCAACGGAACGTCTGGATTAAGTCTAAAATCCCTGAGTCCCATTTCCACAACTTCAGCATCATTTTCAGCATCAAGTTCCCATTGATTTCCAATACTGCTAAGTGGAGCTGAGGTAGCAGCTACACTTGGAGAAACCTCATGACTCTCTTGCAAGTCTATATAGGATGATGGTGCCAGCCCACTTCTACCACAAACACTTAGAGGATCACCTTTATTTTGTGTTTTCTGTGATTCTTGTGACTCTTGTGACGCTGCTCTTGAATTTAGCTCGGCACGCTTGGCAGCAATATTGGCAGCTCTCAAGCCGCGAGTTTTGATGCGCCACCATTCCTGGACTGCCTCAGTTCTAAAAGTGCCAATGCGATGGGGATATTGAGTCATACTACCATCCTTGGCACAATCATCGTAAAATCCCAAATCAATCGGTGTAATGCGATGTAAATCCAAAAGATAATTCCGCCCGTCGGATCCCAGCACACCGCTGATATCGACGGAACACGCCAGTTCAGTAGCCCGACCCTGTCGATCAAATACTTGATGCGGCTTTGAGAGACATGCTTGGGTGAACTTCTCTAGCAGGGGCTCAAAACGTTTATCGGCAAAAATGGCCCTGCGATTGTCAACGCCGCCATAAACAATTTTGCTTGTTCCTTTCTGATCATGACAAAACGTTCCTGGTATGCTGGCTTGGGCTAAAATGCGCCGGCCACAATAATCAACTACTGTTGTGGCTAAGACCGAGAGACTCTCAATGTCCAGGTTATTTAGAAAATTTACTCCAACAACTTCCTTCCCAGCTGCATATCTATCCGCTGGAGCTCCTCCATCTTCGAAGTATTTTCCTGTACTATCGCTGCAGTAAGAGTAAAAAATCCCTTCAAACAAAAAAACTCTGGAGTTCACAGGATCTTCAGGATTTAGTGATGGAATATCACCTTTTATTACCGAAAGGGCTCCCTTAGTAGCGGCTTGAGCAAAATTAAAACACGCACTGTGCCAACGACTTTCTCTTACCAATATTCCGTCAAAGTTTCTCTGTTTGAGTTCTCGAACCAGCTCAATCTTTTCAGTCCATTCTGTGATTTCTGAGTCAAACTCATCTCTGCTGTTTTCTCTTACCAAGAACTGTTGCGTTTGTGCTAAATCACTTTCAACAACCAATGTATCTATGAGCCAAGGGATTGCCACAAAGCTTTTGGTAGGCTTGAAAAAAGCTATAGGATCAATATTATGGAAAAAAGCAGAATTTAATCTTAATGCTGCATTGGCTGAGGAGGTCATGTCTTTGATAACGGTAAGCAGAGAGTGGCTCTTGATAGCAATTTTACCATTTATAAGACGAGGCACAGGATCAAACTTGTCTTCATGAGTGCTATTAACATAGAATCCAGAATAGCTGGCCGTAATATTAAATACCTTTCCTTCCATTGAGACCACTTCAAGATAGAACAAATCTCCTTTAAGTCGCTGAGGAGAAATAGGTGGATTCCATTTTGAGAGGGAAATTGCTCTAACCGCTCGATGAAGATGAGGTAACGAAGGGGCAGCAAGGTCTGCGGTCGATACTGGTGTTAGTAAGTGTGACGGATTGATCTTAAAATTTGCAGAAGCCGTTCGCTGATCTTCTACTGGAGATGCGAGTTCTCGGATCAACTCAAAATGTGTGCTTCCTCCATGAAGAACTGGGTATGCACGGCAACCATCAGTTTCACAATCACCAAAAAAACCTAGAGCTTCTCTAACCCTCATGACATGCTCTTTTGCACTAGCCATGGTGTAGCGAGTAAAAACAAGCTCCAGTTCCAACACCGGATTTTCGAGAACCCCATCAAGCTCGCCTAGGACTTGGAAATCATCTAGTGGAATTTTGTTTAGTGTTAGACTATAACTTCCATACTGAGTGGCTGAAGGAAGATCATCAAGGTAATGTTTGACTTGGTAAACAGTATCAGAATCAATCACCTTTGAGATTAGTTAACAATTGAAAGTGGAATCGTGTAAGAAATGATAATTACCTTGATTCTAATTATATCCTTAACTGCGGGACTCTTGACAAGTAACAGAATAGGTTGATTATGCCCTACAAACTAATCATTAGTAAAATAAAGAGGATACAAACACACGCAAAATTCCAAAATCCTACCTTCAGGAGACGAAAGAAACGATATGCTTTTATAGACATCCATTATTGTATCATCAAGAGATTTATGTGCTCAATAATATTGAAAAAAAAACAAGAACCTTTTTCATATTTCCGAGAGTTTGAATCATCCTATGCTAAGACCACAAATCAATGGTAAGGCCTTCATGAGACAAGTAAGTTTATGATAATATATCCATGAGAAATTGAGTGGAGAATGGCAAGATTTGACTTGAGATATTACAAAGTCAAAGTGAAAGTAGAGTGTTGTAAAATAAAATTATAACGTCCAAATATAAATTATGGATGTTTTTGTATCAATACAGTTTGATCGTAAGACAGAAGAAGAATTTTTTTTAATCGTGCATTCCAAAGCTATTAACCATTATGTATCATAAAAAATTTAGTGACCAGCAACACGTCTGGACTCAGCAATGACTCTGGTCATGGACTCAACCTTAGCCTTAGCACGGCCAAAAGTTCCAAGCTACAGAATAAGTTAGGACGTTGAACTACTATTCCAACTAGTTTGATAAAAACATACCTTCTTCTTGGCGAGCTTACGGGCACGCTTCTCCTGGGAGTTACGGATCAACTCAATAACTCTTCGCTCATAAGGAGCAAGACCAGCGACCTCATGGATGATATCACGAACAAAGGTGGTTCTGGCAGAGGCAGATCCCTTTCTGTAGGAGACACGAGATGCCTTTTGTCTGGGGGTGACCTTGTGGCCCTTGTTGATGCCAATGGCGATTCCTTTAGTAAAAAAATCATGTTAATAAATTTTCATTTTTAACTTAACATGACTATTGTCGACCATGGACACAGGTCGGGGCATTTACAATATGAAGTCGTCGCAAGAAAGATCGAATAATGTAAAGGTTCGAGAGACAGTGTTCACAGAGTTGAATATGATGATGAGAAGATAGACATACCTGATTTTTGAGCAGCCATTTTTATGGTATATATGGATGTTGTCGATTTGTCGTCAGTCGGAATTGATCACAGATAGAAGCAAAGCCAGGGCAGGATCAAAGTGATGGGAGGATTTTGGGAGGAGGAGCTAGTATGGAGCGAAAATTTTACCAGACTCAAAGATACTCAAGGAATAAAAGACTGTATGGAATATTTAAGACTATGCATTGCCTATTTTAGAAAATGTGACCATTATTACATCACGTGATATAATACGAACCAGATGCTTGGGATGGTTATTAGATAAAAATATCAGAACAAGAAAACTGATATCGATGGATCACAATGAAAGATAATTTACTAGGCTTGATGACTTGATTTGAATTTTAGAATAACCGAATAATACTGGCCTAGTTTGCCCGAAGTTTTAGTGGTCAGCTCAAGCATCATGAGAGAGATTAAATTTGAGTCTACATTCAAGATTCATGGAAGAGAATTCACAATATAACTTTAACATTGACACCAAAAAAAAACATTAGAAGAACACATATTAATCGCAAAGACATGGAATAGAACCAAACAAAAATAAACATAAAACACAAAATATAGAGACTTTTAACGTGGCTGTTGACCCTCTACAAAAGATAGAGCTTCTTCTCGAGTAATTGAAGCAATTGATGACATTTTGTTGTTAAACATGACGCCGTAGAACTTTTCAGCAACATGAATCATCTCATTGCGGAAAGTAGTGCAAATAAACTGGCCACCGTTTTGGGAAAGCTCTGAAATCATGGCAGCCACTGCAGTACGATACTGAGTATCAAGATTGGCATCAATTTCATCAAACAAGTAAAAGGGAGCTGGATCACACTGCTGAATAGCAAAGATTAAAGTAAGAGCACACAGGGATTTCTGGCCACCAGAGAGTTGCTCAATGCGTTGCTGGTCGTCCTCTTTGCTGTTGAAAGAAACACTGATGCCGACTCCAACGTAGTTTTCCACAGAATTGGCGTTTCCATTGGTCTCTTCTTCATCACTTTCTCCAGCTGCCGCCTCAGCACCACGGCCGCGTCCACGACCATCAGACTTTCGGTGCATAACAAGCGATCCTCTACCAGCTGGTACAAGCTTCTCGAAAATCTTGCTAAAGCCCATGGAAACCTGTTTGAACGTTCGAGCGATTGCTTCATCTTTACGCTGGTCCAGTGTAGTAATAAGCTTTTGAATAGAATCAGATGAATTTTCCAAGTCTTCGCGACGTTCTAAAAGCTTTTCTCTTTGCTTGGTAAAGTTATTGTACTGCTCCACTGCTTGTTTATTAACATGGGAGTACTTTTTAAGAACTTCAGAAACAGAGTGAAGACGACGTAGAATTGATTCAGAAGAAAGGTCTTGATACTTTGAGAACGCATCGACAGGCAAAACGCCCAACTCTCGAATCTTTCTTTGAACCTCTTCACGTCTTTCTATTAAGAACGTTCGCTTAGCCACAGACTTTTCCATCTGTTTGTGATACCTATCAATCATGCGGGCAGCTTGTATCTGATCTTCTTTGGATTTTGTCAAGTCGGCTTCTCTTTGACTAAGTTCGGATTTAACCTCTTCAATTTCAAGTTCTAATCCCTTGACCTTGTCACCGGCCTCAACAATGGCTTGCTCTAATTGATTGATCTGCCTTTCCATATCGGGTACTGCATTTTCATTTACCGAGCCCACCTCAGACATGGAGTTCAGCTGGTCTAATCTGACTTGCAAATTCTGATACAATTCCACTTCAAGTAAACTCTTTGTGTGCTCCAATGTAGAACGCTGGTTGAACAGGTCATTCAAGCGCCTCTTAAGCTGAGGTAGGGTTGACTTGAGTTGCTGTAGTTCAGCGATTTCTTGCTGTGTCAAGGTTTGTGTAAACGGGCTCTGCATTTCGTTAATGTAGGAGTCACGCTGTTCAATAAGAGTTCGTAAACTGCCTCTAGTTGACTGAAGAGTGCGACGCTTCTCTACCAAGAGCTCTCTGATCTGACCTTCTTCTACTGCTTTACTGCGTAGGCCATCCTTTAACGGCTGGAAAGAGTTTGAGAGTTGCTGGCATTGGAGTGTAGCCTTTTGAACTTGATTTAAAGCTCTAGTGATTTCCTGGTCCTTGACTGAAATTTGATCTTTGAGATGGCGAGATTCATTTTGCTTGCTTGCCAACTCCTCTCGGACCTGCCTCAAAGTAAGCATGGCACTCATACGCGATCTTCGGGTATCGTGGTAACCACCAGTAAGCACACCTTTGGTGTCAACCTTGTCACCAGAGAGAGTGATAGCATTAAGACTATGTGCGTGAGAGTATTGAGCACCAGTCTCCAAATTTAAACATACAATTGTTTTTCCAAACACCTGCTCAATTGCAGGACGAACCTCAGGGCTGAAATTAAGTCGTGTGATCAAAGGGATGGCATCATCGGTTTCAGGATACCGTTGAGGCTTTGGGTGGATTCGGTTAAGAGGCATAAAGGTAACTCTACCAGAGTTCTCGCGATACAATTCATCCATTAATTTGGTTGCAGTATCATCATTATCTACCACATAGTGAAATAAACTGTTACCTGCGGTCACTTCAGTTGCCAATTTAAACTTGTCATCAACCGTGATTAACTCAGCCAACGTTCCGTAGACTCCTTCAAGGTTCAGTCGGTCTGCGATACGCTTGACAGCCATGAGACCTGAACTTTGAGCACGACTCATTGTTTCGAAAAGACCGCGTTCGGCTTTTGAGAGGGCCTCACTTAATTGATCCAAACTAAAATCCGCCTTGGCCTCTGCTCTCCACAATACTTTGCGTTCATCCATGAGTTTGTCACGCTCAGATTCAGCGAGGGACTGAGCAGCGCGGTATTCCTTGAGTTTTTCATTGGACTGCTCAAGTTCTACTCTCATCTGACTGATTAGAGATGTGACTTGAGCTTCTTGAGTAGTAAGATCATTAACATCAGATTCAAGAGCGGCGGTAGTTTGCTCACGACTTTCAATAGCCATAGCAAGGTTATTAATTTCACCTTGAAGCCAAGAATCACGATCGGCCTGAGTGGCATACTGTGAATTTCTTCCTTGCTTGGAATATAGCAGCGACTGTTGGGCTTCGGCATTCGCCACTTGCTCTCTTAATTGCTCTTCTTCAGCACTTAGGCGAGTGAAATTAGGAGTGATTTCAGCTAGTTGGGATTCCTTGGCAGCAATGTTTGACTTCAAAGAACGGAGTTCAGCACTTCTGTTTTCTTGCTGACGAGACGTTCTCGTTCTGTTTTCAGTCAACTCGAGGAGTTTTAAATCCTTTTGAGCTTTGACTTTGAGAAGTTCGCGCTGCTCTTGGTTGGCCTGAGATAATTCTACACTGAGGAGTTGTGCACGATTTTTGAGAGTGGAAATGTTTTCTTCAACTTGCGAGATGTTTTCTTCAAGCTCGTTAAAAATGTTCAATCGCTCAGAATTCATGTCAATTCCTCGAGCACGATCACTTTCCAGATCATCAAGGGTGGTTGTAATTTCAGTGAGCTCACGGTCGAGAAGAGTATAGTCGAGGGAGCGCTTTTCTCTGTCCTTTTCGTGATATTCCTTGAGTTCTTCCTTTTCGGTTTCGAGCTCTGTCAAACGATCGTTGATGAACTCCAGGTATTCGTCAATTTTTTCGCGTTTGATTCTAGTTTCATGCATAACTTTCATTGATTCAGCTCTGCGCTGATCATAAACCTGTGTACCAGCGACTTCTTTTAGTAAAGTAAGGCGTTCTGAATCTTTAGCGTTTGTGAGAGCAGTAATTCTTCCTTGTGGCACAATGTAATAAGGATTGGATCGGGAAAAGCCACCACTTTCAAGCAAGTTCATTACATCAGACTTGCTGGCACTTTTGTGGTCAATTGAGTATTCATCTTTTTTTAGACCAATGGTTCTACGAATGACGACCTCAGTTTTAGAGGTTGGAAATCGGAAATCCGAATTATTGAAACATATTTCGACATAGGCACTCATGACTGCAGAACCAGAGCCTTCATGCAGCAGCCCTTGACGTTCTTCACGACTCAGGTGGGTGTAGGCATCACTAAGCACAAATCGAATAGCTGAAACACACGTTAGCAAAAAAAAAAAAAAAAAAAAACAGAGACGCAAGAAAAACACGCGTTCAGTAGGAGTAATCACATACCTGCAAAGAAATTACTTTTGCCAGATCCATTTCGCCCGACTATGAAAAGTTAGAGATGCTTGAGTAAAAGAGCAGAAGTGTATATGTGGACATAGTTGAAATAAATAATACACATACCGACTACATTGTGATGAGGGCTGAACGGGTCAGTGACCGTCATATTTTTGTAAGACTTGAAGCCTTGAATGGTGATCTAGGGAAGTTAGACAGAGTTGGTTGAGATTTAGATATGAATGAGAGGCATACCTGTTTGATATACATGATCGATGAGTGTAGAGGTAATTGAGGGAGGAGGTGGAGGATGAAGTAAAGTGAAAAGATGAAGAATGGCGATTTGGGTGTAAAGTGGTAATTAAAAAAGGAAAAAAAGAATAAAATAAAATAAAATAAAAGGTCAGTTTCGCGACCAACGCGTGTGCAATATTACGTGATATTATGAGATAAGCATTAGATAACATGTTACAAATGATTTCTAATATTGAGTCATTAATTATTCATCACAGCCGTTTTCAGGTTAAGGTTTTTTAAAAGTTTTTTTTTTTTTTTCTTGTTCTTTCTCCTCGAGCCGGAAGCCCCAAAACGGCATCCCGAAACGGCAGATACAAACAAAAAAAAAAACCGAGAACCAAATTTCTACTGTGCGTCTCTGCCATAGCCACCACCAGCCGGACGGCCAGGGATACTCAAGGGCCACCAAAACAGGGCAGCATGAAAACGTAATGCCAATAGTAGACAACTCAATGGAATGTAGCGACAACAAGAAAAAAACCTGACAGTAGAAACTGACAGTAGAAACTAGGAGTAGAAACGTCATCAGGTTGATCCAAGATGATTTTTATGATTTTTATCTCACTGTGAAACAAAATGCGGTGGTGGTGCTGAGGACCAATGAAACAGGACAGATTTCATTTTTATTTTTAAATTTTTTGTACCGAGGAAACTGGGTATGAACTGTGTAAATGAACTGCTGTGTACTATGAAAGCCTTGAGAATAGACTCCACGTAGTATAAAATGTGTTTACTGAGCTTAGATTCTGCTATGACATGATAATGACGATGACGATGAAGATGAAGATGATAATTTTATCCCTTTAGCTTTAGTACCTGCCAGTACTGTTAGTACAGTTTTATATGCCCATAGCCATGTGCTGTTCTAAAGGAAAAATTAATTTTTATTTTTATTTTTATATTTTAATTATTGTCTACTTCTATTTTTATTTTATTTTATTTTATTTTATTTTATTTTATTTTATTCAAATTTTCTATTTTCAGTCTCAGCCAATTTTTTTCACTCTTTTTCCCTACTTCTCTCCACTACCACTCTCAGGCCTTGATTCAGCTCTAAAAAACTTCTTCTTCCTCTTGTTCTTGTTCTTGTTCTTCCTCTGTCTATCCTCGGTGCTGTTTCCTGCTCATTTTAGCTTGTGATTACCCTTCGAGACCCCCTCCTCATCAGAATCACTATCCCCAGTCATCATCTTATTCTCTACCAAAGTCACTTCCGCATACTTTACATCACATCGTATTTATCTGTCAACTCTCCCGTCCCATGGTTTCGATTAATTCTCAACCGCTCACCATGGTTGATACTGCTCCTGGCCAACAACAACTGCTCAATAAAACACCTTCTTTTCTTTCCTCAGACTCGCAACCAAACAACAACCCTTCATTGACTTCGTCTGCTTCCTCTTTAAAATATGATTCCCCACAGACTCCTGCCTCGAGGCCTCGACACACCCATCGGGCAAAACCATCCCAAATCAATTCGTTTGCCAAACACCAAACCAGTACGTATATCACTCTAAAGTTTTGCTCAACTCTTGATGTGTACTAATTTTTTTCTTCTCTTTTTTCTTCTCTTTTTTCTTCTTTTTTCTTCTTTCTCTAGGAATCTCCCTGCTTCTGATTCTGGCAGTGTTGGCACTCCATCAACTGCCTGCTTGCAAGCCTTATACGTCGAAACTGTTGTTTGCCAGTTACGTTGATCCTTCCACAGGACTAGCCTCCATTGGTACGGACGATATTTACTTTGTGCTGTTTTCTATTGTAGTCTTGACGTTTGCTCGGTCTATTATTGTGGATCACATTCTTCGGTTTGTTGCACTACGAGCACACATTAAAAAGAAAAAGCTTCAAGCGCGGTTTGTTGAGCAGGGATGGTCTGTGTTTTACTACACTATATCATTTAGTGTCGGCATATACATTCTGTATATTTCCGACTACTGGATGTCAGCTTCTGATATGTGGAGGGGCTGGCCGCACTATCAACTTCCAGTGCTGACCAAAGCTTACTACCTAATCCAGTTGGCGTGTTGGTTCCAGCAAATCTATGTGCTGCATATCGAGGAGCGTCGCAAGGATCACGTCCAGATGTTTACGCACCACATTATCACGTGCGCACTGATTATTGGATCGTACTATTACTACTACACTCGCGTTGGGCATGTTATTCTGATTCTGATGGATGTGGTTGATATCCAGCTTTCGCTGGCCAAGGTGCTGAACTACCTGGAGCTCAAGAGGGTTTGCGATGCTACATTTATTATCTTTATGGTTAGTTGGATGATTTGCCGCCACGTGTTCTACAACTATATTGCCTGGAGCGCCATGACCTCAGCGTTTGAGCTGATTCCTGTGCAGTGCTACTATGGATCCGATGGGCAGGAGGTTCGGTGCTTTACTCCTGCAGTGCACTGGACACTAGTGAGTTTGTTGTTGGCGTTACAGGTGATTACCATTTTCTGGTTTGTTATGATTGTGCGAGTAGCCATTAGTGTTGTCCGGGGTAGTCCAGCTGCGGACTCTCGTAGTGATGAGGAGAGCGAGGAAGAGAATGCGCTGGAGGAGAAGAACAAGTAGGTGAAAACAAATTAACGAAGGAGAAAAAGCGAAGGGAGAGGAGGTGTATGGTTAGTTGGTTTGGGTGGATTAGGATTCAAGTGGGTTGGTTAGTTAGTTGGTTAGTTACTGGTTCGTTACTAGTTAAGTTTATATCGGTTTAGAAAGAAAGAAAAAATACAGTTAGAATAAAAAGAGATCACGTTATCAATTGCCTAATAAAGAATACTGCCTAATACAGGAAGGAGCATGAGGCTCATTCCAAATAGACGATTTCCGTTGGAAAGTTGGAAATTTGCGAGAAAAAAAGGAAAAAGGAACAAGACGGAAAATAAATGAAAAGATGAAACGCTCAGACATCAAAGGCAGCGTGAGGACGTAAAAGAAGAAGAAGAAGAAGAAAAATGAGCGAAACAAATGAAAACTAAATAAAAGGGTCAAAAGGGCGAGGACGCCAAAGTGAAAGAACATTAATTATTTGTATCTATGACCCTATCTATGGAAAAATAAAAAATAAAATAAAAAAGTGGATGGGGATGTAAAACGAGACTTGCACTGAGACATGAAAATGAAAATGAGACACATGGAACTGAGTCATGGAAAAGTCGCAAGAACAAATTGACAAAGTACGTAGACAGTGGACATGGTCAATGGAAGGTAAGGTCAATGGAATTATCAGGTAATTGAAGAGTTTCTCATCATATCGCCAAAGAATAAAAATAAAATAAAAACATCACCGTTAGATCTGAAACAGCCTACAATGAAGTACATGGAAATGAACTGCTCACAGCACCGTACCATGCTGTTGTTTTTGGCTAGACCAAGTGAATCATTCATGACTATCTGATACTCATTAGCTTGACTTTGAGCTCCTTGAATATGAAAAAGAATGAAAAAGAATAAAGAAAATTTACTTTTGTGTGTGAAATTCCAAAAGCTTCAAGGTACAATACACAAAACAAAACGAGACTAGACTCAGGCACCAGAAAATCATTTTCAAACTAGAAAATGCAATAAAAAAGAAAAAGAAAACAACTAAAACCAAAAGATAAAAATAAAAAACAAAAATAAAAATAAAACACTCGGAATCCAAAAGAAATCCAAAAGGTTTCAATCTTCTCTCCTTCTCCTTCTTCTCTTCTCTCCTTCTCCTTCTCCTCTTCTCTTCTTCTCTTTCCACTTTTTATTTCAATTCATTTCCTTTCTCACCCCTTCTATCTACTATCCCTCTCTCTCTATCTGTCTCTACCTCCGCTAAAATGAAAAAGTTCTCCCTACACTCCATCCTATTCAATCACAGTAATAACGGCTCTAGAACCTCGTTTTCCCCGTTACCGTCCCCGTTACAATCACCTTCTTCCTCGAATTTTCATACCTTGGATAATACAATCACTACTCAGAACACTCCCCGGAACACTCCTCAGAACACAAACAACCTTCTCCAACAAGACCAAATTCAGGACCCAGATCCAGACCAAGACCTTTTTAAACCACTCCCAAAACACGACCATTCCATATCCGCTCACCTATCTGTAAACAAATCATACAACCGCCTACGACAAAAACTAAGCAACCTGACCTCCTCTTCTGACAACAACAACAACAACCAACTCTCTACACAAGAAGAGCAACCTCCACCGTCGCCATTGCTGTTCAAACCAAATTCTCACCCTACTCCTCCTTTCCCTCCTTCGTCTTCCTCTCAAAATGAAACCGGTTTTCCACTCTTACCAGACCCACATCAAACTGATAGCACTGCCAGTATCCATAAAAATCTAATTTCAGTGTCAGACGACTTTGAAGGTCTCAATATCAGTCTGTCAACAGCAAGTACCATATGCTCAGATGAAAGTTTTCTTGATGTGGTTTCTCCCGCATCTAATTCGCCTTCCAGATCCCTGTCAATGTCTCTCCGCCGTGGGCTCAACACTGATTCCAGCCCATCGGAAAATCAAACTGAGGGTACTTTTACCTTTGCACCACAGCCAGCTGCAATGAAGTATGCTCAAGCCGTTAATTTCATGTCAACACAGCAACACCAACGGCATCTGCAACTACAGCAGCAAAATCAACAACAGCAACAACAAGACCTACAACAGCAACAACAGATTACAGAGTATGCTGATATAATGGATGTCGTTTTGAACTTGGTTGATTTCTCTGATCAAGACCCTGAAACAACCGTAAACAAACAAATACGCAACAATGATACCATGAGAATCAGCAATGAAACACCCCAGTTACTCACAGCACCAGTATCACCAGCAGACGGCCTTGCAAGGTGCCAGATGAAACATAACGCGATGCTACTGGAACACGAACAACGAGTTCAATATACCCAAGAGCTTAAAACTCAAATCATGATGCTGGAAGAAGAACTGCTGATTCTCAGTGACGAAGAAGCACACGAAAGCGAAGACGATGGCTGGACCAGAAATGCAAGCAAAAGTAACCTTAGAAAAATTGGAAATGAAAACGGTAGTAGGGGTGGGCCTAACATTAGTAGCAGTCGATATGGCAATCGCACCCATAGCAGCAACAGTAAAGCAATTGACGCAAACATCAAACAATTAGAAGTTTTACTTCAAGAAGAAACGTGGAAAGTTGGAGCACTGGCTGAGGAGATTCATGAATTAGAAATGGCAGGCATATTTTAAAAGCAGGGCGATCAACTCAATGGGATGGGCATGGCATATGTGTGTCACAAAAATCTTGGGTTCTGTGAACGAACGTTATTAAGGTTTTGATTTTTTTGATTTTTCAGGTGTGGAAAATGGGATCAACAGATTTTTGTGGTTTTTCGTTTTTATTTTTTTTATTTTTATTTTTGAGTTTCGTGAGTTTGGTCAACTCCTATCTCTTTCGTTATTTAAGGTTTGATTTTTTATTTAATTTTTTTATTTATTTATTTTTTACTATTTATATTTCATGATTATTTCATGCTGGTTAGAACTTATAGTATTTATTATTTTTTTTTTTTTTTGGTGGAGGTTTTGTTAATGGTTATCTTGTTTTATATTTCGTATATGCCATTCAATAAAGAAAGAATCCTGGTTATTAGACTTGGGACTACACAAGACCTATCTTATAAACCGTACAAGACATTCTTTAACAAGTTCTATGTGTTCATGTAATTGTGGACATCCAACACATTACAATGTATCATCTCCCGCTCTCCGTCTTACCTTTGCTAACCTTAACTGCAAATATCAACAATCGTCTCCATGCCTACTCCACCTACCATCTCTCTCACATACCCAATAAACTCCCTAACTTCAATCATATCCAATCGGCCCATCGAACTGGATTCCAGAACCTGGCCACCATACAACACACGTAAATAGTATTTAGACGGCGTTGCTGCTCTTGCTTTGAGTTGGCCAGCATGGCCATCATGAGTCCATAACTCAAATACAACTTCACTGCCCATACCTGGCCACCGCAGGGGGCTATCAATTTGAAGTGCGCTGAGCAGAATTGAAATACTGCCGTCATGGGCAATATTATGGCGGTATAAAACTGTATCTTCATCTTCATCAGTAGTAGCCATCTTGCGTTCAAGGTGATGTACAAGTTCAGACAAGAATACACCGTACTTGGCCACACTATATGCTGTAGAATTTTGTGCCTGTCTGTAAATATAGTTGTACTCATAGTCAGCTAATCTAAACACCTGCTCAGCGTCTGGCTGTGTAATACAGCGTTCGGGATCATCTTCGGCTGACCCAATTTCACATGGAAGTGGTTTGTTATGGCACATCCTCGATGACAAATTGTCAAAGTAATGGTCAAACCAAAAATGCCAATCTGATGAACTTGGATCCACTCCTGAGACTTGATCTAACCTAGTGAACAGCGCTTGTGTGCGCGTATCGTTAAGATGAATAAACCAGTCGTCAGTGCTCTGATACTGCGACCGCAAATTTGACGCTCCAGCGCAAGCGTACTTGGGTTCCAAACTATCAAACGCTGCGCCCTGGATATGAGCTCCAAACTGGTCTGCATCTATTGATCCCATAGATGGATACATACCAACCACAAGAGCGCCTGCGACTTGCGAGGTAATGACGTTATTTGTGACACGGTACCGGACTAGCTCAGCATCATACTCCTCTGGCAAGAATTTCAACAACTTTCCGTACACACTATACAAATCCTGGCCGTGAACAAACGAATCATCAAGACCGTCACGCGTTACTTGAGGGAACTGACAAGTCCCATTGAACCCAGTTTGAAACGGGTTATGGACACCTGTGTCTTGATATACGTTCCATAGGATCCGCGCTGTGCCGTTACGGGCCAATTGCTCGCTGGCCGTCATTGGACTAGCATAAGCTGCAATTTGTGCATTGTCGCAATGCCATTCCTGGTCCTCCCTTGTGAACGTATTGGACGCGTATGGAGTGCGTTTATGGTGCCTGTGAACAACCTCGACGTACTTTAACTTATACCCATCGGCTGTTGGATTGGGATACTCTGTTGCACGGACATGGGGCATATTACAGTAATTGTAAACGCCATACTTGTCGGTTTCTACAAACGACGAATTGTAGATCCCACCATTGGTGCCTGTTTGAGGATCAAACACTTGTGCTAGATCAACTGTAGACGATTGCGGGACATGAGTGATTCCTTTAATAAAAGTGTAATTCTTTTTCAGTAAACTTAAAGACAGTAATCTTTCTTCGTGTCGTGATGGAATAGCGTTGTTGGAAACACCATTAACACTTAGTGCTGTGAAAAGAAACACTGCGTATGCAGAAAAGAACATGACAACCCCAACCAAGGTCTTCAAGTGCTTGTAGTTAAGGAAATGTATCATGACAGACTCATATTATGAAAGCCGTTTTTTATTATTATTATTATTATCTACTGATAAATGGAGAGTGAAAGTTCCTGTTGTTCAAATTTCTATTTACATTCTACTATTATTATTTTGGAGAAAAAGGAAAATAAATGCCCAATAAGAATTCCCAAGCCTAAAACATGTCAGAGTCCCTAGGAGGAGTCCACTCCATGAACGAAGGAAGATATGATGAATGGTCAAAACATCCTGCCGACGTACGAGTCTCTTTAGCTTCGGGCATCCATCTCTCAATGTTTTCAATACGGCGAGTGCTGGCAGGGTGTGTAGACAAGAATTCAGGCATGCGGCCTATAGTGCCCTGTCGTAATGACTGTGTTGCTCGCTTTTCAAAGTCAGCCATGCGTTCCCAGACATAGACAGCTTCAGTTGGATCGTAGCAAGCACGCGACATCATGATAAGGCCAATGAAGTCCGCCTCGGTCTCCATTTCACGAGACGCTGGCAACCGTAGAAGTGAAGATGTGAGGAAGTTGTTGAGAAGGCGAGAGCCAGTAATTGAGTACAGAATGAGACCCAGAATCATGTAGAATGGAGTGCGCGAGAGATTCTCAGCAGTGTGGCGTGCAACTTGGTGAGCGGTTTCATGGGCCAGCACAGTGGCAAGTCCATCATCATTTCCACAGATTGGCAGAATGGACGTGAACACAAAAACTTTACCTGAAGGCAGTACAAATGCATTTGGAGCGGCAGTTGGATCGTCTACAACATGCACACGCCAGTCCAAGTCCTCAAGCCCTGACACCTTAATCAAGTTCTTCATTACTTTCTTGACTCGAAGAACTTGCGGATGCCGATCCGAAAGAAGCTTGCCTTTGTATTGGTCAAGGACTTCTTGGTACCCTTCATTGCCAATCATCTGTTCAGTGCTTTTACTGATTAGCATGAATCTCAGGCGATTCGAGATTGGAGCACGCTCAAGGTGAGTAACGTAGAATACGCCACTCACCGTCACGCCAATTGTCAGTAGTTTCCAGTGGCGTACTACGAAGGCATACCAATTAGATGTCTGGCCATGGTTATTATTAAATGATCTATAGGTAGCGTAAGATCTCCGTTGTAGAGGGAGTAGTTGTGGAGAGAGATGGGTATGGGAGAGGGTGCGAGAATATCTGGAGGAAGCCAGTTGTTTATAGAGCTGGCTAGAGAGAGGAAGGGGTTTGGAGGCCTTTGAAGAAGACGATATCAATCTCGTGAGCATTTTAGGCCAGGTCTGGGGTAGATTTCGATGAATTTGTGGTGTGTGTACGCCTGAAGTGGGTATGTATTTGTATATATAGTGAGGGTATATTGCTACCGCTACTGATGGTTGCTGCTTCTCGTGGTAGGATGGATGACTTTGGTGCCTTTGGCTTGCTTATTGGAGTTGTTGCGTGAGAGCTAAGATCATGGAAGCGGGCTTTGTATGGTTGTCATGACAACTACGGGTTCGCCAGAAAAGGGTTTTGATGAGATTGATAAAAAGAAGAAAAAAATTATCAAATAAAAATATAAAAAAAATACGAACGAAGCCAAAAAAAAAAGATTTAAAAAGTAAAAAAAGTAAAAAAAATTGCCAAAAAAATATAGCTCACCTGCCCGTTTATTCCCTTGAATTTCTATTTATTCTTCTCTTCTTCCTCTTTTTTTTTATTCTTCTTTCCTTCTCTTTAATTCACCTTTTATCTCACCCATT
>JAJLWW010000139.1:0-28045 GCA_030570935.1 Geotrichum klebahnii
CTGAAGTTTTAACAGTAGTCTCAACGGGAGTGGTCTCAACTGGAGTAGTCTCAACTGAAGTTTTAACAGTAGTCTCAACTGAAGTGGTCTCAACGGGAGTGGTCTCAACTGGAGTAGTCTCAACTGAAGTTTTAACAGTAGTCTCGACGGGAGTAGTCTCAACTGGAGTAGTCTCAACTGAAGTTTTAACAGTAGTCTCAACGGGAGTGGTCTCAACTGGAGTAGTCTCAACTGAAGTTTTAACAGTAGTCTCAACTGAAGTGGTCTTAACTGGAGTAGTTTCAACTGGAGTAGTCTCAGCGGAAGTTTTAACAGTGGTCTCAACTGGAGTAGTTTCAACTGGAGTAGTCTCTAATTGAGTTGTCTCTAATTGAGTTGTCTCTGTTGATCTTGTCTCTATTCCAGTGGTCACGCTTGTACTTGTTTTCAATTGACTCGTCTCACCCGAACTATACTTGACGGTAGAAGTCTCGATAACAGTTGATTCCATTGGCGTGGTTTCAACTAGAGTTGATTCAATAGGAGAAGTCTTTACAAAAGTCGACTCATAAAAAGAACTTTCACCAAAGGAAGTCTTCGAAAAAGTTGTTTCTACAGAGCTGGGCCTCGTCAATGTAGTCTTTAAAAATGAGGTCTCAGTATGTGTAGTTAAAGTTTCACAGGTCTGGCAGGTAGAACTCTCGATTTGCGAAATTTCAATAGAATGAGTTTTGGATGGTATCGTTTGGGTGGATGTGGTTTCTAAGGAGCACGTTATGCAAATTGAACTCTCAACTGTCTCCATGGAGCAAGTTTCACAGGGCAAAGTTATTATCGAACTTTCCACACTTGAAGCTGCTGAAGTGGTAGATTCTATGGTATTAGTTGTAATCAAAGTAATACTAAAAATTGAACTTTCCTCAGTCGTCTCAATAGAAGAAACATGTGTATCTGTCATTTCAGTCAAAGTTGTTTCACTATTAGTATATATTTCACAAGTACTGCATTGTTCAGTTTCATGTGGAATAGTCGCCGTGCTAAGTGAACTCATCGACAGAATAGAGGAGGTAGGAGTAATAGTCATAATGATGCTTGTGGAGCAAATTGAACTAATGGTAACAACCAAGCTACTTTCAAAAGAGGTGAAGGTAGTGTATCCAGTAGAAACAGTGGTATAGAAACTACTATATTCCCGGGAAGTTGAAAGAAGACTGGAAGTCGTCACAGAAGAAATGACTGTAGTTTTAGGTATTGAAATACTCATAGTAAGGCTAGACTTAGAAGTCATCCAATGACTAGAAGTAGTAGGTACTGTGTAACTACACATACTGCATAATTCAGTCAATGTTGTGGTGCTTTCAGGTTTAGTCGACGTAAAAGTGATAGTAGTCTCGCTCGTCTCAACCGTTGATATTATAGTGGTTTCAGGAACTGTGGATGTTACAATAACAGGAGTACTGGTAAGAGTAGTCAATGTGCTATTTTGTCCAGGAACCGTGGCGATACTAGTAGGAAGCGATGGAGTCGTGGTCGGAGTAATCACCACAGTAGTCGTACATGGTTGAGTTAAAGTAGTAACTGTTCCACTGATTTCACTAGTAACGGTAGTATATCCTGTGGAGATACTAGTGACGCAAGTCAAGCAAGTTTCAGTTATTGTGCTTCCTGATTTTGTCGTGCTAACTACTATGGTGCTGCCTTCCGTCTCAATGGTGGTCACCACTGTGCTGCCTTGAGCTGTAGATGTGATAGGTGCAGGTGTAGTAGCTGGAGCAGTTTCCAGACTGGTAACAATGGTCATAGTATTGTTGCATGTGCTACATTCCTCTGTCACAATGGTAGTGCTTCCAGATTTGGTGGAAGTGACGACGACAGTAGTACCACTTGCCTCAACCGTTGATATTATAGTGGTTTCAGGAACTGTGGATATTACAATAACAGGAGTACTGGTAAGAGTAGTCAATGTGCTATTTTGTCCAGGAACCGTGGCGATACTAGTAGGAAGCGATGGAGTCGTGGTCGGAGTAATCACCACAGTAGTCGTACATGGTTGAGTTAAAGTAGTAACTGTTCCACTAATTTCACTAGTAACAGTGGTATAGCCTGTGGAGATACTAGTGGTGCATATAAGACTTGTCTCTATTAATGTGGAATTCAAGTCCATATTGCTAGTGGAAGTTGTACCTGCATTCCAAGTTGATGATATTGACGTTATGAGTGTGAAAGCTGAACTAGAAGTCAAAACAAGAGAGTTATTGCATGTAGCACATTCTTCAATTGAAATGGTATTGCTTTTTGTTTCAAAGGACGATTCAGCACTATAAGTGATATTAGTCGAAACTGTTGGCACGGCTGTTGTTTCAGACAAATTCGGAGTGAAAAGGCCTGAATCTGAGCTCATAGAATGAACAAAGGAACTGAGTTCAGACTTAGAATGGACATCTGTTGGAGTAGAAGTAGTGGTTGGAGACATCACCATGGTGTTTGTAACTGGTTTGGTGATTTCTTCCCAAGATCCATGCAGTTCTGAGGATGCCGTAGTAAATCCAACAGAAAGACTAGTCAAGCACCCAGTGCATTTCGAATTTTCATCGATAATCCCAGTACTTGTTATAGAGCCAGCTTCAGAGTCTGGAAATTTTAGTTAGCTATTCGAAATTTAAAATAGCCTCACAATACTTACAAAAGCTAGAAGAGAAAGCTGAACTAATAAGAGAACTGTAATAGGCGCTATAGGCTGATATGGCTTCAGAAGAAAAGAATGACTCAGATTTGATATAATCATTGACTGTGTTTGATTGAATTGAAGACCATTCTCCGGATATCGTGGAAGTAGAACTTAGTGAACTTGAAGCTAGTTCATTCATGCAAGGGGTACAAGGTTCAGTAATTTCGATTGAATTTCCATAGATATCTGTAGAGAAATATGTTGAATATATCAAGGTTATAGAATTGTTTAAAATTGGAATTGCTGTGCTGGCTACTGACGATTCAGTGGCTACAGAAGTTTTAACATTTCCAAGAGCGCTAGATGTTGGTGGAATAGAAGTTTCATTGGCATAGATAGGACTGGCACTGATAGGAAATGTAGATTTTGGTTCAGTTTTTATTAGGGGACTGCCTAATACTCCTGAAATCAGGAGAACTAAAGGCAATCTCATCATGAATTAGAAAATAGTGACAAAAAATATGGACGGCAAAAACTGCTTCGTGATTCGAATAGGCTAATAGATGCTTTATTAGCTGCTGCCTTACTAGCAATTATTTATATATCCTCTCAATGAAAAAAATATAAGGTGGTAATAAAATTAATGTTGATAGGCAAATTAAAATCAACAATATTAAAGGTAGAAGGAGCTTTATATATCTAGTTAGATAGATATAGTTGGTAAGAATAGAAAAACATGAATTGATAAAACGAATAAAAAATAAAGTTGTCAATAAATTTGGAAATTTACTCAGTTTAAATCAAAACTATAAATAAAGAAAATAAAAAGAAAAAACCCCGAGTATAACGACAATAATTATATTTTTCTGATACCAGCTTAGTTTTGAGCATTTAGAAGATGATTCCAAGGTGGGATTGCATAATAATACGTTAGAAAGAAGTAAAAGAAAGTAAAAATTAGCTCCAATCAACCGAAATATCTGAAAATAGGAAAACATTTAAAAGTGGTTTGTAGTTGCACTGTTATATTAGTAAATGCTTTTGTTCCTGAATGAGATCAAATCTGAATTCAAACTATAATTTTTAAGCTTTTGATTTAGACAATACTCTGTTGCAAAAGAAATAATCTCTAGAATTGAGTATCATAGTACATAGGTTTCACAAATTACACCTTGGAACTATTTCTAAAGAAATACTCCAAAATAAATGCATTAATTTTTAGCAGCCATAAGATTTGGGTATTATAGCATTTGAATAAATGTGGCTACGAGGTATCCATTCTTCGTACTTCACACTCCAGTGTATTTATTTCTCATCATACTTCTGGCAATAATTTTTTATTACTACTCATTTTTTGAAAACAAAAATCAAGTTATGGGTTGACAAGACAATACAGCCTTTCTTGTTTTTATATCTATATTTCTTTTTGTGTTGAGCTTAGTATGAATTTGGATTGATGCATTCTGTTATTTTAAACTTGTACGTTACAGTCTAATAGCTGGTACTTTCCTAGTAGAAATCATTTGTTAATACTTCCTAAGGTTGAATAACCTATTGGTTTTTAAAATATATTCTTTGAAGATTTATCTTAAAATAAATGCTTTGTAGGCCTCATGTTTTTTAATGAAAAGTGACACTTGTATTGCTCATGAGACCGCCAGAAGTGGAATTTTTTGACTAAGAAACTCACATAAATTTGATATAAAAATGATCAAAAATGATATTATAATTAAGTGGTATAATACCGAACTACTCATTATGAAATAAGTACAATCATTAATTCCAATTAAATTATATAATTCTGTTATTTAGCTTGAATTAAATTTAGAACAACCGTCTGTAATTCTAGAAAAGGCTTACCTTTCCTAATTTAAGTCAGCCTGATAAATGAGTAAAATTCTTATTGGTAGTGTATTTCTCTTCGGAAACAAACTCATCAGTTTGGCCAAATATTTTGAAAAAGATATTTTAATATCATTCTTTTTTTATTTCTAATAACTACCAGCCTTTATATTTAGTTCTAATTTGATCTAGCAATCAATACTTGTTAATTTTTATCAAGAGATAAACAAAAAAATTCAACACTTACTTTTAATTTTTGTTACACTATTTTTATGTTTACATTTTGTAACCTTGCAACCTATATCATATTTTATAATAAACAACTAGAAATTTTATTTTAGAATAATGTTCAGACTTTGTGAATTATTTCTGCAGCTGCGATCTATTTAGAGTAAGCACTTATTTTTAAATTCCATAGTTTTGCTATCCTGCTTCAAACGATATTCTTGAGCTGTTAATATTTAAAGATATAAATAAGTTTTTTCATGCTTTAAATTATACTAGGGTCTCTAAGGCTTATTAATGGTATATGATTTCTAACTGATTCAATTCTTGATAAATATTCCATTACTTTATTAAAAGTTAATAGAATCTTTTGGGAGTTTTTGTGACCTCAAATTTGTGCATACAATCTGAGCCTCATCTGTGACGTAGTAGGACAAAAAACTCAAACTATTTTGTTTAACTGTGAAACTGTGAAAACTATCATATTTGCATTAATTTCCGGCAGAGTCGATAATAATAGTTCTTGTATTCAATTGCAAAAAATTCATCTATTCATGTCACTCTTCATTAGGATGCACTCTTCATATGTCCCTTTTGACTGGGCTGTTCCAAACTCTCATCCTTTTTAGATCAATCCTACAAAATAAAAAACGACGGAAGTTTTGCTGCCTTCTTAGTTACCAAAAACCAAATTCAGTAAACATTAACCTTCAATATTTTCAAAGCTGCAAAACTTATGAAACAGTGAATATTCAAAGAGAATCAAAAAATTACATATCATAGAGTACGGGACAGCTTATTTTCCAATTCGCCAGATGCTAGTCATAAATTTACCAACTTTCGTGATCTCATAATTGAAATTTTCATTCTGGTTCAATGGCAATTCTGAAAATGAGTTTTATAAAACTAATTCTATTATTTGATCATATTTTCTTAGAATTCAAATTGAATACGAAGTAAGAAGTCAGACGAGAGTCAAGAAAAAAGTAGCCAAAAGTTTCTCGAGCAGATCAAAGTTGCACCATGTTTTCTTGTATGTCAGTATTAATCTGAATTTAAAGAATGTAAATATAATCTGAACAATGTCTCTTTTTTCTTACCTTTTGTTTCTCTATTAATTTTTTATGACTTTTTGAATTTTTCAGGTTTCTCGTCTGTTAAATGAGCTGAAACTTCCCTGCTTCCCACTCATTCCTTCATCTGACTTTTAAGAAAATCCTTTATTATGTTTGTATTTTAGTTTCTTTTAGACAATGCTATTTTGATAATTTGTTTGTCGTACTTTTTAATAAACAATTAGTCAATTTTTTTATTTTAAATACCAAATGTCTAGCATTTTTAATTTTCACAATTTAACCACTCTTAGATATATTTAAATACACAGCATCAAGCAAATTGGTCTTTCTGCTAAAAATATTTGATGTATTTATTAACTAATAACTTTGAAATTTAATATTTACAAAAGACATTTGGTCCATATGCCCTTATGCTCATTCAGAATATCAGACTACTGGAAATTCCCCACATTTCTTAACGAAAACTTACATACCCATTTAAATAATAAATTTTCAAACTATCAAAAAGCTTCATTAAATACATAAATTGGTTTATAATGACCCTGATTTTACATTTAAGATAGTTACAACTTCTAAATAACATTTTAATAAGTTACATGATCGGTAATTTTACTGGAAGCAATTCAAACTCTGAGTAAAAAATTTTTTACAAAGTTTTCTCAAAATTATTTCCGTTTGAATTTCTGTTTTTGCAATGGCATTGCAGGTACCTTGCTAGACTAATCGATGGTGAGTCTTACTGTTTCTAGGGCTATATCTTCTAAATGGGAGAAAATAGTGATTCCCAAATTGTATCAGTATTCCTTCATAACTCTAAAATTTGGGACTAAGATCATCATTAATTTGTATTCCTGACCATGTCTCAAAAATAAAATGTCTCTATTGCTAAAAATATATCAACAAATAGTGTTGTTTAAGCTGACTTTTCAAGTAACAGATTGCTTAATTCCTCAAAAAAAGCCAAACCAATCAAACTAATCTTTCTTAAGTCTATCACTATTCTAACTTTTGGTCCATGAGGTTCTGATCTTTAGCTATCTTTTTTTCTTACTATCTTCTCACTTTACCAGAGGCAATTGAGTTTTATCAAATAACTTCCCAAAGCTATCGTTTTAACAGTATTCACCTGTTTTATAGCTAAATAGTTCATGTCTTGGATTTTAAAACTCTCAATAATCCGCTGATTCGTTTCGAAAAGAAGGCAGCAACCGAATTTTAATGCTTCACTCAAGTGTTTTTCCATTCCTTTACCAAGTTCCAGAAATTTTTAGATGAGACCACCGGTGTTTTGGTGTTCGGTAAGAATCCGCTATACCATCATGAGTTAAATAGTATTGATTTATCAAACAAAAATTGGACTCGTATTCATTCTGTACAGTTATTGGCGGCTTTTTCGATTTCTCTTACTTTCTTATTCACTTTTACAGGTAGTAATTATCTTCTGTATTTGGAATTTAATATTCAAGACCTTTAGTTTCATGCTAGCTTACACAACCTGATCAGAATTATTTACTTTTCTGCTCTCAAATAACATCTTCAGATACACACAGAGTGGGAACCCTAAGAACCCTCGATATAACAAATGATTTGAATCTCAAGAAATTAAATCTTATAGGGTTATAGAAGCGATAATTCATCAGTCCATAAATGGACTTCAGGACCTGAATTTAATATACATACAATGAGTATTCAACATCAGTCAAGCAAGTCATTTAAGCCTATTTCAATGAATGTTGGCAAGAATCTCTTTCGAATAGGTTGCGAAACTCTTGTACCTGGGGCCCACTGGCTCATGCAACGACGGTTGGCAAAATACAGCTAAAGTATTCCGGCAAATATTAGCAACGTTGGAACCTTTGACAAAATGCGGAACAGCCTTGAATTCATTGGAGGTAGCTTCTTGCAGAGCACTACCAGTTTGAAAAGCTAAGCAGTTTTTTGGAATAGCAACTTTTACAACATTTCCTTGTCTATTTTTTATGTAAAGTCCAGCAGATGGGTCTGGACTAGATTCTAACTCGACAAGGGATGATCCTGGCTTGGATGCTTCATTTATAGAATCTTGTTCATCAGCAAATAAAGCACTTGTCAGTGCTGTTAAACAAGAAAAGTCCAAGTGTTCTCCACACCAGCTATCATCCCGTTGAGCATTTTCAATCTGTATCTGCGAGGGAGGAAAGTAATGTAATAGCCGCGCTTTGGTTGTCGTGGATGTCGATACAATATGCTCCATATATCCTTCTGGATATCCATTTAATTTGCCACCAAATAGCCTATCACAAGCTCCTGCCACTTTTGAAGCCACCTTTATCATGAGGTTACACAGGGCTGTTAGGTCTTTTCGAAAGTCTGGGATATCTGATTCATTTGGCCACAGTCCTTCAGAAGTGTACTCAGAGTAAGATTCAAAACCCTTAAGCAGTTCTGGAGGAGGGCCGTTGGCATCTGGGTATGCATAGAAAGAACAATTAACATAATAAGAACCCTTGAGATCATCAGGCATGCCGTTTGAGAGCTTCTCTTTACCAAGGGACCAGCCATTTAGCCAATGTGATTCAGGATCTTCTAATTTGTCAAGCTTATCTTTAGGAAGAGCTGCTAAATGAGAGGCAGAACTCAATACTTTACGTCGTAATTCGACAAAATTACTAGGCAAATCTTTAACAAGGATAATCCCCAGAGAATCTGGGCCAAATGCCTCTGGCAGCAAAGAGTCGCAAGATCCGTTGGCTAAGTCACTTAGAGATACAATGACGGGAGATTCAGACATTCTGTTTACTGAAGTGCAATGTTTTCTTAGTTTTCTTTACGGAAATGGCCCTTTATATATATTTCCATGAATCTAGGATCTGTTTTTGGTTTAAGGGCCGTCGGTGTCCCTGAAGATCAAGAGTTATAATTGATAGTAGTTTAATATGGAGGTTGTTTCCGACGGCCAGTTTCCCCACATAACATTTATATTACATAATTTGATTACAAAATATTATATCAATGTAATCATTAAATAAGCAGATTTTGTACTTAAAGGACACACCTTCATGTATTCTTTTGCCTGCAAATTTCAACTTTATGTTTCCTTCTTTTAACCCTTTATATTAACTGTGCTGTACCAGATTGCAGTCCCCCCAAATGACTTTGCGTTGGCAATAAATTATACACGAAGAAACGTACATGGACGCCATATCTTGATTTTATGCGACGCACATCTCTCTCCTTTTTCCTAGACGATAATGAGTAGCAACAAGTACGAACGTATCTCGTTCGATTCAATCGAATCGGATGACCTTGAAATGGATATTCAATCTCCAGCCATTCCTTCTGCATCAAACTCAAGCAATGCAAGTTCGAGTCCTAAACCTACGGTTCCTCGAAACGGCATACCAAGTGATAATAATGGGATGCTGGCAATTCCTCATGGCCATAACCGTGGTGTGTCCAATGTTTCTTCATTAGCCGACTTTGATTTAGATGATTATGACCATGAACCTACTACAGGTTTACTTGAGGAAGACACCAGCAGAGCTTTGTCTTCATTTGGAGCTAACGAGGCTCTTGTTGAATTGGCTACTGAGTCTGGCAAAAGTAACATGAAAATGGCCTTTATGAACATGGCAAACAGTATTATAGGCGCAGGAATCATTGGACAGCCATATGCAGTACGACAGTCTGGCCTTGTTGGTGGCATTTTACTTCTCATTTCACTGACATTTGTTATCGACTGGACCATTCGACTAATGGTAGTCAATGCTAAAATGAGCGGTACTGATACTTTCCAGGCAACTGTATCAAAGTGCTTTGGCAAATTTGGTCTTATCACCATTTCTGTTGCTCAAGGTGCCTTTGCCTTTGGAGGTTCAATGGCCTTTTGTGTTATCATTGGCGACACTATTCCTCATGTCATCAACGCCATTTTCCCTTCACTTCAGAACACCCCAGTAATCTCCGTTCTTGTAAAGCGAAATTCTATTATTATAATTTTCACAACCTTCATCTCATATCCATTAGCACTTAATAGGGATATCTCGAAACTTGCAAAAGCTAGTGCTCTGGCATTGGTTAGCATGCTGATAATTGTCCTTACTGTTGTGATTCGTGGGCCTGCGCTGAATACCGATTTGAAAGGCTCCTTCAATCTTCCACTACTCACTGTCAATTCTGGAATTTTTCAAGGTATCAGTGTGATTTCATTTGCATTTGTATGCCATCATAATTCATTATTAATTTACGACTCACTAAAAAAGCCCACTATAGATAGATTTAAAACCGTGACTCATTGGAGTACAGGTGTATCTATGTGTGCTTGCTTGTTAATGGGAGTGGGAGGCTTTGTTGTATTCAAAGACAAAACTCGTGGTAATGTCCTAAACAACTTTCCTCCCAATGATACCATGGCCAATATCGCAAGATTTTGTTTTGGATTCAACATGCTTACTACTTTACCTCTCGAGATATTTGTTTGCAGAGAGGTATTGCTGAACTATTTTTATCCTGAAGCCGAGTTTTCAAAAAAGCGACATGTGATTACAACCACTGTCTTAGTATTTACTGCTATGTCTGTCTCACTATTTACATGTAACCTAGGTGCTATCTTGGAACTGGTGGGCGCTTCTTCAGCTTGTGTTATGGCCTATATTTTACCTCCTATGTGCTTCCTCAAACTTTCTGGCAAAGGGTTACGTGAAAAGCTTCCATCTTATTCCTGCATTGGCTTTGGTATCATTGTCATGATTCTGTCGACAGTTCAAACACTGATTAAACTGATTTCTGGTACCGAAGAAGATCACTGCGTGATGTGACGAAGTACTCAGAGTACAAATTATCATACATACATATAATCATTTTTTTGTTATTTTTAAAGAAATTGGGATGGAATAATAATTAGAAAGAAATTGTTTTGATGTTAGACCAGGTGAAGCATAATTAACTGACATAAAAGATTGATTAGCAATTGAAATGAGAACAATGAAATCTACCTGTTTCAAGTCATAGATTACAAGACCAATTAAATATTTTATACAAACTTAAATCTCCGAGAGTTCATGGGCCTTACACTGCTTCTCACAGCCAAGGGGTCCTGCAGTAGGGATTCCTAGCCCTCTCATTTTGACAGCTAGTTCCAACAAGTAATCAATGGCCTCATTGAGAATTTTTGCTTTCCAAACGGATTCTCCCCAAACATATATGCCATGACGGCGCACGATAATTGCAACAGCAGCAGGGTATTTCTCCAGTGCCTCTTCAAGGAATGGAGTTAAGTCTTCCTCGTGAGGTGTGTTTTCAATAATGGGGATAACAAGAGTATCGAAATTATCAAGGTAACCAGATTCCGTAACTTTGGGAATTGCTTTGATCTGCTCGATATTAGAGATTCGAAATTCAGTATCATATAGCAATGAAACCATAACGGCAGCCTATACGATTAGTACATTTTTTGGCAGAACTAATAACAAAAGAACATATCTAACCTGAGAATGGGTGTGAATACATGCTCCGGCACCTCTCTTAGTGTATGCAGCAAGGAACAGAGGAGTACAAGCAGAAGGTTTGTAGATATCAGGAGTTTTAAGATATTGACCTGACTTAAGACTCATTACAAACATATTATCGGGTGTCATTCGCTAGAGAGATTATATTAGAATCTGAATCCTCGGTAACAGAATGTCCAAAACATAACGAACCTCTTTTTGGACTCCAGATGGAGCTAAATAGATGTGATCACTAGTCCGCAAAAATTATTAGAACTCAGGAAAAAATACGTCAAATTTTGAGAATTATCAAACTTCTTACCCATCCCTGATGCTCATGCCACCACCAGTGCCTGTGACCCAGTTTTGATCGTAAAAGAGCTTACAGAGCTCGCAGATCAGGTTGGCAGGATGATTGGGATCGCTAGAGACAACCAAGTCTGCAGGGCCTGTAGCTTTTCGAACTGTTGAAACTAACATAATCAAACTCTCAACTTGACTTATATATGAAATACAAATAAATAAAAGGGAGAAGATTTAGTTAAGTCAGGAAATTCCATCTCCATCTTCGAGGAAGTGATTTGTTGAAGCTAAAGAGAATATTATATTGCATCAAGACCTCAAGTCATGTGACATAAAACGTGATTTCAGTGCTTGGTCAAAAAATCTGTTAATTCACCACCAAAACCGACGCCCATGACCCGAAAAGCAACAACTTAAAATGGTGCTTCCTCGTGTATTTTTGGATATCGAGTCTCGGGCAAGTTCGGGGAGAGTCATTGTTGAGCTATATGCTGACAAGACACCCAAAACTTGTGAAAAGTGAGTTTTCAGTCTTTTACATGAGAAAAGTACCCTCTAGTACAGAAATACTAATACCCTGTTTTTAGTTTCCGAGCTTTGTGCACTGGCGAGAAGACTGATGAGAGCAGTGGAACGAGGTTATGTTATCAATCAGCTTTGCTACACCGGATTGTTGCACCAGAGTTCATTGTTCAGGGTGGCGATCTAGGTAGGTATTGCTATACTATCTATGTATCCTGAGGCTCTAACAGTGTAATTAGGAGGACATTCAATATATGGAAAATATTTTGATGATGAGAACCTTGGTTGGTGCAAAGTGGATGAACCCGGACTATTGTGTATGGCAAACAGCAGACCTAATACTAACGCTAGTCAATTCTTCATCACAGTAAGTACAAATGTATGGAAGAGTATTTGTTATTTTCTACTAATACCAGTATTTTCGATAGCTGCAACCAGATTTAAATATTGAGAACTGTACTGTTTTTGGGCATATAGTGTATGGCATGGACGTTATTGATAAACTACGAGATGTGATTGTAGATGAGAACGATACACCAATTGCAAACGAAGAGGTAGTTATTACGAGATGTGGAGAACTTGAATTCAAGAAATCGAAAAAGAAGGTCAAACCCGATGCTGTGGAAAGCGAAAACAAGTTTAAAGAAGAATTTCACCAAGATCAACAAGAAAGCGAGTCTAACCGTGATCCAGAAACCCACAAGAACCAACCAGAAGGCAAACCTAGAGAACAACAAGCCACTAAGACGGATGACGAGATCCCAGTAGCAAGTTTACCTACGAACCCTGAAAGCTCTAGCCACAGAAATGAAGACAGAAGACGAGATGGCAGCCGAGAACGCAGGAATGATCGCAGTTATGATAAAGGCTCAAGAAGGTATGAAGGAAGTAGTTCAAGGTATCATGAATCACGATCATCCAGAAATTACGAAGAAAGGTCTTCACGGAACTACGAAGAAAGGTCTTCACGGAACTACGAAGAAAGGTCTTCACGGAACTACGAAGAGCGACCTTCACGAAACTACGACTCCCGTTCTCGAAACGACAAGCCATATAATTCTAGGAGATATGACACTGATAATCGAAGCAGTAATTATAGGAATTATGACCGATCAGAAGGTGGTCGCTGGGATAGGATGACTGATGAGCGTAGGCTCGAGCCCGAAGTCATACTAAAAGGCAGAGGTACCATGAAATACATGGAAAAGAAACGAAAAGAGCCAGGCCGACTATCCTAAGTATTTATTCCACATTCACCGCAATTCCCTAAATAATTTCCCATTCTTTATTCTTTATTTAATGGCATTTCAAGTTAAAAGAATTAATTTATTTTACGTTTTCATTTTTGATTTTCATTTTTGATTCCTTTATCTTTTTCTGCATTTTTCGCGTCGAAGATTCCCAGAAAAGCCAATTCGCCGAAAACAATGTCCTGAACAGGCAGTGATGGTATTGAGACCGCTAGAAAGGTCCCTGAAATCCTCCAAAGTAGACCAAGATGAGTATTTATTAAATCGTTTTAACTTTGTTTAATATGAAATTTAAAAAATGTGAAGACGAAAAATGTGAAATGCAAAAGCGCCCATTTAATAAGGCTGCCTACGCCCAGATATTCGATACCAATACCATTCTTCGGTTTTCGGCTCCACGGTTTTACAGAACGCTTAGCGAAGCCCAGAAGCCCAGAAGCTCTGCTTCACTTTCCTCTTCTTCTTCTTCTTCTTCTTCTTCTTCTTCTTACTACAACTTTCACAGTTTTAGATCGCCGGTTTCTTTGTTATAATCTACTTGCTCTTTGCCTTAATTTTGCGATATCTTTGTGCTTATAGAAAGTTTGATTCCAGAATGAACAATGTCGGATAATAATGCTACTTCAGCTTCATCAGAGCCCAGCCCAAAGTTAGGCCCAGCATTCCAATTCACAGTGCCAAAAGGGATTCGTGGCAGGTATCGACGCTCTGCTGGTGTTTCTTATTCGACTCTGTCAAGTGCTAGTATGGGGTCTGTTGGCTCTTCTGTCAGTGCCTTGTCGTTAGCCGCTGCAAATCGATCTTTGAGCCTTCTGCGTTGCCCAAAGACTTCTAAAAGCCCCCATAAGAGAGTTCAAGTTTCTTCGCCTTTGTCTTCTATGAACCCGATCCGTGCCCGAAACTTCTCCCATACTGTTACTACTACTTCAACTCCACCAGTTTGGAATCGGGGCCAAATCATTGCCGTGACAACGAGGGTACCTTTCTCAGCCGCCAGAGTCAACAAACAACAAAAGTCTTTTCCACCTTCTAAACAATTCAATCTGCCACCGGGGAAGAGTTTTCTTTCTCCTTCTTTGCAGTCGTCTTGCTCAAAATCTGACCAACCGTCCCTTCAGTTGCTCACTGTTCTAAGTCAAGTTTCGGAATCAAAACTACATCATACAACAAACTCATACGCCATGGGAAGATATATTTCCAGCCGTCGAGCACTCGAGCTCTCATCATCTCCACCAAAGGTAAGAAATTAGTTTAGAGTCATCCATGCTATTTGAGCTCGACTAACCAAAATTTCATACAATATAGCCTTCATCGGTTCATTCCAGAGAATCGTCTAGCAAAAAGGTATGTCTTGTCTCGTTCGGCCAGCAAATGTTTAAGTCCATACATTAATGTCTCATTCTAGCGTGCCCAGCGATTAAAGATTCGTCTGCGCTTGGCATACTACAAAGTCCTGACTAACCAGACCAATTTACCTCTGACAAGACTTCCTAGTCCAGAGTCCCCAACGAGCGCTGAGACGTCTCTTCCGAATGATTTTACTCCACTGAAATACTCAGAAAATTCATTTCTCTATCCACCCACAACGCCATCTCTCCTACAACAATCACAGACAACCCCTCACGTATTTGCAAGACCTTACATTCCATCATTACGAAACACAAGCACGCCTGCTAATTCAAATCAACTGGGCTCCATCAACAAACTGGCATATACACTCCAAAACCCCCCATCATCTACAGCCTCCACTATTAGCATAAAAACATCTTCGTCTTGTTCGGTAACGTCGTACAATGACTCGGTCTCCTCACTCATGACTCCTGTGAAACAACAGCATTATCCGTTTCACCTTGGAGGATATGACATTGATGACCCATACGCATCTGTTCCTAGCCCTGATCTCTTTGGCAGTGCTGAAAGAGTTTTACCTGAAACACCAGCTGGATTGTTGAAGAAGAAGGGATCAATGAGGGTAGCCAAAAGCCTCTTGCAGTTAGGAACATTTCCTTAAATGAGGCCATACAAATTAATATTAAGACAACTATATATACATATACAAGAATGAGTATATAAATCCATTATTTAATGAGCATGAAATATAAAACATGATTAATAAACAAGAAATATTTCCATTTTGACACAAAAAAAGCAAATTAGGAAGAAGTCCAAATTTCCTCAATTGCTTTGCGTCGGTGATCAGAAGGCGCAAATAAAGCTCTTATTAGTGTTACCAGCTCTTGCTCTGAAAAATCAACCAATGAGTTGTGTTGGTACAAGTACAAGATGTCTGCCAACTTGCTCTGTAAGATTTCAGCGAGATACTGGAACTTGATCCACGAAGGAGTATAATATAATGTGAGCGACGATGATGATCCTTCGATATTACCGGTACCAGCAGTCAAAGAGGAAGCTGTAGTAGGGTCAATAAATAATTCTTCAAGCTGTTGAACAACTCCAATAAGTTTTGTTAGTTCCATTGATTCTTCCTCTGAAATGCTATCTTGGTGCTCGATATCATGAATAAAAGTAGAACATAGGTACTCTAGTAGTGTTCCCAAAGCTTTAACACGCTGAGGAAAACTAGCATACTTTCCCCACTCTTCTGAAAATTCGTAAAACAAGTTGATCGTGCGTTCAATTGTAGCCTGACAGGAAAATAGATTTTGTTCCTGATTACAGTTTTCAAATCCATTAGCCTGCTTAAGAACAGCATCTAATTGTTCTTGTTGTGCCATCAATTCTTGTGAAGCATATTGATGCGAAAGCTGAACAAGTCTCATTCGGTCTTTTTCGTTCACCTGTCCATTAAATTCCACATTGGTATCGAGATTGTTTACAAGAAACGTCAGATCGTTGTGTAAAATCAGCCGGCTAGGAGCGTTCTTATACGCTATAGGTGATAATGCTCGATATAACGCCAGCATATCAGATACGTGATGAGATACACTGGAGGTCGTACTACCTCGCCCAGAGTCTTGATATTGACCCTTAGATTCAGTAATAAACCGTTGAATGGTAGATCCAATGAAACTGGGATATTCGGATATAGAACACAATAATGCATTTTTCCGTTCAGCTTCAACCGTTGTTGAAACCTCTGAAGAAAGGACTTTTGAGGTAGGCACAACTCCTTTAGAGCTCTTACCTACTATTGATTTCCTCTTATTTGCCTTTGAACTGGAATCTTCTTCGTCTCCCCAACCCCAGTCATCTTCACCACCTCCTTCGTTATCAGAAATATTAATGTCATCGCTATCAAGGCCCCATCCATCATCATCGCCAATCTCTGCAGTCGTTGGTGACAGTGTTTCTTCAGATAATTTGATATCTTGATCATCATCGTCAAAATCTTCATTCCATTCATTATCCCATCCACTAGCAGTACGAGTATGCCCTGATTCTTTCTTCGGTGTAAGTACTGGTGGAGGTTGGAGTGCTGCCGTTTCGTTATTGCCACCAGCAAACTGTGAATCTGGTACTCGGCTCAACTTGATGTCTTCACAGTTGCTAAGTAAATAAGACCTAATTTCATCCAAACACAAAACTTTGCGATGTGCAATCCACTCCACAGGGAAATTTTGTATCCAGTTTTGAAGGTCACCAGCTCTGGGCCATCCAGCGTCGCCCAGCGTAGTTTCAAGGACTTCAAGTCCAACTAAATGCACTTCAAATTCTTTTTTATCGTTTATGCTAATAGGCATTAAATTCCTCAACGTTTTATTGCATAATGTGTTAACCAAGCTAGTGGACGATCTCTTAATTATGAGATCATATAGTAAAGGAAACTTTCTCAAATTTGAGCTGAGGTAATTTATCACGACTGACACCTGGTCAATTAATTGATCTAGCCCAGCAGGCCCAGGTGGAATTGCTGACTGACTATTGATATCTTCGAGGGTGAGCACAGAAGCTTCGTTGGCCGTAACTGATATTGTACCAACCTTAGTGTCTAAAATTGGGGCTATTATTTTTTCATCTATAAAGACAAGTAGACTCTCAATTTGTGCTGGGGGAGCTAATACCCTTTTCTGTGGGGAAAGCTTTAGGAGGTCTTTTTCAAGACGAAAAACGGCTTCCAGCAGACTGTTGAAATCGATTGGGTTCTCTCCCACACTCACGTTTGAGTTAATATGCAAAGAAACAAGGGTTTCGCTCGATTGAAAATTAATAGCATTCTTCCAAGTGTTGATAATTGTTGTAATAATTTGGTTTCTTTCATCTTCGAGATGCTTATGCAATGCCACAATTACTTTGGGCTTCGTTGGCAGATCTTCCCAGGTTTGTTCAAAAGCCACCAGGCGATGAGAAACTTGATCTAATGAGGTTAAAGAAGAATCAAACTCACCCAGATCAAATAATATGTCGATTTCTTTTAATCCTTCTCGAATAACCCAAAGCTTTTCTAATGCTGATCCAATAATGCCACTTTCTTGAACTTTGTTCAGTAGAGCTAACTCTTCAGGCTTGGGCTCAAGCTGAAAACCTAGATCTTCAAAGTCAAATTCCCTGCCCCTAGAAGCCAAAGAATTCTATTCCAAATGTTAACAAGTACAAATATAACATGACTATTTCATGAATATCTTTTTACTTACTGCCCTGGTCAGGATGGAGTCCTCGAGGCCAGCAGTGCACTGCTCAAGAAACCCAGTTAAAAATATATCATCTAATGAATGGTCGTTTTCAATTTCAGATTCAGTAAGAGCTACGATATCTTCTGGACTCTCAAACAGGGTCAGGAGTTCCTGAGTCTTCATTTTGTTGACGTGGAGTGGTAGTGGTGGAGAGTCTAAGTTTTGGGACAAGTGTCGAATGCTTGACATTTTATTAGGTTCAAGATGGGTAGGACTTCGCTCACAAAAATATTAGAGCTGAACTTTATGATTATGGAATGACTATTGTTTACATTTCTATTCTAAAATAGATTTGGTTTACTTCCTACTCAAATTCATCTACAGAGGAGAGGTGTTTACGTTTGACAGTACAAGGTTTTGACTAGAATCAAGGAGTATATTCAACAGGTCTCAATATTTACTACAATAACGAGCTAATAAATAAGTCATCTCAGTGATACCTATAATTCCGAGTTAGAATAACAGATTAAAAAAATAAAGCAAGATTCAAGCATCAAATCATGGTAATCTAATCAGGTAAATTTGGATTGTAATATAAGAATCAGCACTGTAGAAACTCTGAGTGAGCTGAGTATATATGTTTTCATCATTAAAGAGTGCCACGTCTGCGCCATGAATATCGTACTGCAAAGAAACATACCGTTTAACTAATTTACAAATGTTGAATGGTACTAAACTCTGAGAAAGCAGATGAATCTCGAGCCACATGGCGAGAAAGAAGAAAGAAAATTCAGATCACAATTTTTTTGAAATTTATAGGTGACCATGTTTGAACAGGGTAAGTCTGTAAAAGTAGGGCAACGCTAGCTAAATGGAAACTGACCGCCGTTTATGGTCTGTTCACTGAAGATCTTAAAACTGAAATTCGGTTATTCTTAATAGGAAGCATATCTATTTAATAGATTATCCAAACAGACTTCAAAAATAATAATTATATGAGAACAAACGAAGCAAGTCTTCCTTATTTTAGTGTTGTGGGTTTTGTGATTCTTTTTTCGAAGCCAAGAGTGCTGAAAGAGTCGATGTTGACATTGTAAAGTCTGTCTTAACTGTTAGCACTTGAAAAGTCCAATGGAGTAGTCACATAACGGTTAGCCTGACCCAATGATAGAATAATTTGTCTATGGAATCTATAAACTTTACATTTTTGTTTCTTTTAGGACTTGGTTACCACAGATCAAGAAGCTTGATTTCTTAAACATAGGAATTAATTGAATCATCTACCCTGACCCTGATTGTCAGCTCTCCTAGTAAAATAATCTAATACATCGAACCAAGGCTTTTCTACTTCTTCTCCTTCTTCTATTCAGTCAGAACCCCAGCTCCAACAACTATAATATACAATGGATAGAGAAAATTTGGATTTAAAGACTTGGTGCGCAGGCGATGTTATTGGTAAGTTCTCTCTACGACATTGATTTAAATAAGTGCTCTAATATCAACCTAGGCATGCCGCACTTTGACCTTACGACCAAGGCAAGCCAGTACCAAAGCCACGGAAAGGTTAAAAGATTAGAGCATATTATAAATCACAGCAAGGAATTAGCAGTCCCCGCCCTTAGGCTTCTATACGAACATCTAGAGAAGGACTCTAAGGATGTGCAGCGTGCAAGGAGCGTAGCAAACACACTCATGGTTGTGGATAAGAATTCGGACAATAATCTCAAGACGGATTGGATTCTCAGCAAGCAACGACAGTATAATTTAGAAAAGCAAAAGTTAAATGACGAATTGACTAAAGCTTCAGCTGAAGTATATGCATCTTGCATGGCGGTGAGTGAATGGAGATCAATAGAAACACAGACCCTTTAACACAATTATTACTAGATTTGCTATGAGAAGCTTGCCGATCTGGCATTTGAAATGGGTGATTTTTCAGATGCTCAGACATACGTGTCTCAGCAGCGAGATATTATGATGGAAGAAGACTCACCATACACATCATTTAAACTGACCCTCATCACATACTTTGGAGACAAAGATTCATCTGCTAAGTCTTATGCCGAAAAACTTGCTCCAGCAATAGTTACCCCGGAAGGTAACTTAAAGAAGGGTAGTATGGCTACTAGAGTTGGTTCGATTCTAGGCATTTGTTACTTGAAGAAAGGATTATTCCGGCAAGCTGTAGCAATTTTCCTTAATATAACCCTGAGTGCTAATAATGATGTAAGCTCTAGAGAATGCTATTATGATATCCCATTAACCGACTTTTTTTTAGATTATAACTCCTGAAGATATGGCTACATATATTACGCTAGGTGCACTGGCTACATTTAGTCGGGCAGAGCTCAGCTTTCTTAGCAAAAGTGATCCTGTGTTTCTAGCATTGGCTGAATATTCTTCTCAAAATTTTTTGGATCTTATTTCATTATTGTTGAACTCAAAATTTGCGGAACTCTTCGACTTCCTTGAGTCATATAAGGTAGATTATCTTTTAGACCCAAACCTTTATGATGTGTTAAGTGAGCTTTTTTATCGAATCAAAGTGCGATCATATGTACAGTATTTGTCAGTGTTCAGCAATGTTTCTTTAGACTCCATGGCTCTGGACTTCAACATGTCGCCAGTGGAACTGGAAGATCAGATAAAACAACTCATTGAATCCAAGACAGTCAATATATTGATCGACCAAAAACACAGGGTAAGTCCAGTTTGCTTGATTTTTTGTGACTAGTGCTAACTTATTTAGACTTTGGTTTGTAAAGAAGAAGACACTCATTTCCATCTTTTTCAGACTGCAAATCTCGCTGCAGAGAGATATATTCTACAATCCAAAACGCTGCTCTCGACTTTACTATAATTGTTGTTTTGCTCTTGCTTAATGTAGCTCTCAAGCCATAATAAGAGATGCAAATATTTAATGAATAATTAGTTTTAATGTTAATTTACAAAGGATGAAATATTTGACGGGGTCCAAGTATGTATAGGACGTGATTGCTTGAACTTGAATTGACCAAAATCATGGTCTAAACTTGTGAATATTATACTGTCGCTTCTCTTTTCTGACTGCTGGGGAACAGGGATCTGACCGTCTACTAAAATCACTTTTATTATATAACGATATGATACATTATGGAATAATGATAGTTTCTGTTCTTGTCAAAGCCAAACCTAATGTCAATTTAAAGACTACCATGCTAGGCGATAAGGAGAGTCTGAGTAACGTTGAAATAGTACACCACTCAGGATACCAAGTAACAAAATGTCAAATCAAATGGGTTGCTCCAAATTTCGCTAAACCATTACATATACATGTCCATATTCTGAGGGTCTTAATCAGAGTTTTCAGCCATAGATTCGTTTGCTGTGAATGCAGAGATTTGTAAATTGTCCTAAGGGATGCCAAGGGCAATAGGGCAAGACCAAAGAAATACTCAGAAAAAGAGCAATAAATACTTCGAAGTTGTATATGTTCACAAATTCTAGACATAAATACAGTTTTCATTAAATACACAAAGGCTCAACGGTAAAACAGCTTCACAGTATCTCCCGATACCAAGTATTGATATGAGTCTTCCTGGACGCTGTCATCAGTACTTAACGGCCCCTTAGATATAGTCAAAGTGCCGGTAACGTCGGATGCACGACCAGTAGATAGGGGCCGCACAGCCAGAGAGAGATGTGATCGATAAAGAACTCCTAAAAGTAACGAGCTCTGTGCTGCCTCAATACTACTGCTGTGCAAAGCTCCATCGTTCAGTAACTCCTCGTCTGCTTGACAAAAGAAAAATACATTCGACGCCAACTTTTGAATGTTTCCAGCAAATTCGAGAACCTCGGCCGCCGTTTTACCCATTGGAAGTAGCAGATCAAGAAATTCAAATAAAATACAAGTACTTCCAGGCGTGCTTCGGACACTTTTTTCAATTGTTGATTGTAAAAGAGTCAGATCCTTAGTTAAGAATGTTGAAAGATCAATATGAGTGAAAGGAGCAGCAGCAGAACCTCCCATTGCTGCTTTTTTCTGATTCAAGTCAATTCCAGCCTTCAGTAAGGCACGGTTGTGTACTTGACTTCGATCAAGGAATGAAACGAGAACAATATGTTCTGGACCACTACTCTTTCCTCCTAGAACAAGGCTAAGCAAAGAATTAATTAGCCATGTAGGCATTACTTCATACGTAGAGGTTACCAGAGCCACAGAATTATCTGCAAACACTGAACCATTTGAATAAAAGGCAATGTCCTGAATTGCAACTGCTCGCGACATTGTTGATCTCGATCCTCACTAGTAGGAAAAAAAATGAAAGAAAAATATGTGTGTTTTGTAGGGTTAGGGCAGGTCGCACATGGGCATCCAAGAAGAGGTCCTGTTGAGGAGAGTAAGACCATAATTCATTATAAACTTGGAGAAAGAAGGTGTCGCTAGTAATGCTAGGGGAATGCCACTTGGATAGTAAAGCGCATTCGATCACGGTGGTATCGTTATTGCCCAGCTGAAGTGGAAGAAGTTGCTGGACGTAACCGGAAGTCATAGTCGTTCGAGGAAGGAAATTGAAACCTAGAGGGCGCAACATCATGCTGCTAAAGGCTGTTCCTTGACAATATAGACGGTATAATTGACTTTATAATTGAGTTTCGAATACTGTTAAACCTTGTGACTGAAACGTATACAAGAATGGCAGATAATACAGAAGCTGGCCATGCGAGTTTTCATAGACATCAACCGCTAAACAACTACAGACTTTCAGCATCCGTAGTAGACATATACCAGCCAGCTCAGAAACCTAAAGTGATATAAAAGCTGAAGTGCATTACCAGAATGTGCTGGGCAGTAAGCCACGGATCTTCTCAGGTATTTTTGACAGAAGTCCTCTATATAACCTTGAAAGAACTATCGCTCTATTTCCAGCAGCTTCTCCAGTACCCCTCAGAGATCAACTGCCTTAAGTCATTCCTATCTTTGAGGATCTAATTATAATCCGTAAGGCCATAAATGCCAATTGAATTGCAGACTTGCCACAGTAAACAGGAGCAATCAATAACTACACTGTAAAATAAGGGAATAATGCCACTTTTTGTTCCTCCCACTGTTGCCTTCTCAAGACTTTCCTTCATAACCCCCCGCCACCACCAAAAATAAAAAAAAACAAGCCATTTCTCTACTCCTCGTATTATTATCGTCATCTTCAACCACCAATATCACCGTATTGACGACAAGTTCCTGGAAAACCTTTTTAACCTAAGTTTTGGTGTTGCGAGTACCTCTGGCGATACCACTCCGTGTTGTACTCTCTCAAGACCCACCTTCACACGTCCCTGCTGCGAATTTCCCGCCTCGCTGCCTCATTTGTCTCCTTGAAATTTGTTACAACAACTAATCATGACTCCTCCTATAATTGTTCCTCCACACGTAGTCTCCATTTCTCCTGGCCCTGCTAACTCGTCTTCTATCCTGCCACATTCTTCACAGCAGCAGCAGCAGCCTCAAGAGCTGAAACAAATCAAATCTCAGCAGCAACCACAACAACGCCATCAGCTGCTTCCACAAGCTCCGTTACCCCTTACAATGTCAACACACTCGACTAAACAATCTCATCAACGGACCTTGTCTACACATAGATCATCGCACTCTCATGGACCCTCTCATTCTAGCATAACAGACCAATCTTCAAGCCACACAGAATCAGCCCAAAAACCTGCCGCCGTACAACCGCAGACCACAACGAGAAATGCCCAGAAAAGGAGATCTATTGGTGATTGGGACCTAATCAAGACCGTAGGCGCTGGTAGCATGGGTCAAGTGAAACTCGCCCACAATCGAGTTACAGATGCCTACTGTGCGGTCAAGGTTGTTCCGCGAGCCAGCGTTGAGCATCGCCGGAACCCTAATGCATCCAAAGACTCATCGTCTAAGAAAGAATCAGATGAATCAAAAGACATCCGCACTGTCCGAGAAGGTTCTATCTCTCGCCTGCTACACCACAAGTACATTTGTGAACTCTACGAAATGCATACCATGTCCTCTCACTACTATATGCTCTTTGAGTATGTCTCTGGCGGTCAAATGCTGGATTATATCATCGCCCATGGATCTTTAAAAGAAAAACAAGCGCGGAAATTTTGTCGAATGATAGTGTCAGCGCTAGACTATTGTCACCATAATTCGATTGTTCATAGAGGTATGTTCCTTAATCGTCGGTATATTTTGTTGACACCTGTTCCTCGTAACTAACTTGAGCTTCTTTTAGACTTGAAAATCGAAAACATTCTGATATCGCAGTCAGGTGATGTTAAAATCATTGACTTCGGGCTTTCCAATACTTATTCACATGATGCGCTACTAAAGACCTTCTGCGGTTCTCTGTATTTTGCAGCTCCTGAGTTGCTGAGTGCCCAACCGTATTGCGGTCCTGAAATTGATGTGTGGAGTTTTGGTGTGGTACTGTATGTTTTAGTGTGTGGTAAAGTACCGTTTGATGACCAGTCAATGCCTGCGTTGCATGCGAAAATCAAGCGAGGTAATGTGGAATATCCGTCCTGGCTTTCTTCAGACTGCCGAGACTTACTTTCACGGATGCTGGTTGTAGATCCTCTGCAAAGAGCACCTCTTTCTGAAATTAAAAACCATCCCTGGATGATTAAAGGATACGATAAGCCTCCTGACTCTATGGTTCCATTCCGCAAGCCAATTACTCTACCTCTAGACTCTAGTGTTATTCATGAAATGACTGGATTTGAATTTGGCACTGAGGAAAAAATTACTGCCGATATGTTGGCTATTTTAGAATCACCAGACTACATCAATGCTTGTCATGCCTGGTATAAACTCCATGGGCTTGATGACCACTCTGCATTGTCTCCAAAAACCAGTCGTGGACACAGCCGTCACGAATCTTTAGATGTCAAACGATCTCGGCACTTCAGCTTAGACTTTTACAAACGCCGCTCTTCCATGTCAGCATCCGATGTTTTTGCCCCACCATTTACTTCAATTCCTGGGTCAACACTCGACCCCACCAACGCTTATCATCCTCTTCTTTCTATTTACTACCTAGTATCTGAGAAGCAAGAGCGCGAGCGAAAGACAAATATAGAAAAGGAGCCAACTTTGATTCAGCAGCAACAACAGAAACTCTTGTACCAGCAACAATACCGTTTACAACAGCAGCAACTTCTACATCAACAGCAGCAAATTCAGCAGCAACAACAGCAATTGCAGCAACAGCAACTCCAGTTACAACAACAGCAGTTACAGCAACAACAGTTACAACAGCAACAGTTACAACAACAGCAAGATTTGAAGTTTTCTGTTCCTGCAATTTCAGTTCCCGAGATGGCTCATACTGGTCAATCTACTCAGCCAACTGTCTCCAGACGAGCTCGTGCAAAGACTGAGAGCACAGCAGACCACCTAACTCCTGATAAGGCTTTTGTGTTTGGTGATAATTCTCGGCCAGCAAGTAATGAGCAGTCTTTGAATCGTCGCAACTCTCAGAATGGCAGTGGTGGAACCAGTTTGGCAAGTAGCCTTTTTAGAAGATTTAGCTCTAAGCGCAAACCGAATAATAATCCTGTAACAACAATGGGTAGTCAAGCACGACATCAACAGCATTACTCTCAACCTGTCAACTCATATGTTCCTGAACCTGTAGCTGAACCTTCTTCAACAAAATCTAGTCGTCTAGGCCGGTCTACCAGTATATCCGAAAAGCGGACCAAGCGGCCGGCTAATGTTACTTTTCAACCTGCACCATCTCAAGAAGCACAAAAGCTGTCGCGATCTGTGTCATCACGTCCAGCACAGCCAAAATTCACGCTTGTTGAAAGCACTCCGGATCAAACTTCATTAAGAAAGAGCAATTCGATGAAGCGATATCATCCATCGGCCCGAGCAAAGTCGTTAGGGCATGGCCGTGTAGATTTGGTGGCTCAAGATGCAGCTGTTCGGCCAAACAATGAGGCATTGCAAGTTCCAGGTACTGGGGACATTGCCGACGAATTTTTCGATGATTTCGACAGTTCAGATCCTGGGCGGACTAGTAGCAATAACAGCCAAAGGAAACAAAGCAGTAAAAACTCACTTGGTGGATCACAGTCATCCCAGGCATCTAACACATTACAACAGCACGCTGACGCCACTCCTGGCAGCATGCCTTCTATTGATTTTCCTAAGCAGGTGTTTCTTAAAGGATTTTTTTCAGTTCAGTCGACATCCACAAAGTCACTTTCGTTTATCAGATCGGACATCATTAGGGTTCTTTCCCAACTGGGTGTTGAGTATAAAGAGATCAAAGGCGGTTTTACTTGTATTTATCAGCCCGTGAGTCGTGATGATCAATTAGCTGCTAATGGAAATGCAGGGTTGACTTCACCAACTAGTCCCCAAGCACATACCTACGGCAACACACTCCAACCCTTTTCACCCCCGCAATCTCCCTCTCTTGGAGGAAACTCAGCAAGCATAAGCACCGCCACACCAGAGCGCGGACATTGGCGCAAGCTGTCATTTGGTTCTGGACTTTTTGGTAGTGGTAGACGTCGCGCCGGCCAGAGTAGTGGCAACGTAGTAGAATTCTCAGATTTGTCTACTGATTCTGTAACTGGCGGTACTGGAATGGTACCCATGAGTCCATCTGGCCCATCGCATCTTGCTGGCAATAGTGATATGTTAGGACTTTCAGGGTTGCCTGCCGGGCACTCAGCTGGTGCGGCGCGTACGCCATTGCAGTTTGAGGTTTGGATTGTACGTGTTCCATTGCTGTCGTTGCATGGCGTTCAGTTTAAAAAGCTAAGGGGTAACTCCTGGTTGTACAAATCTCTGGCCAGTAAGATACTGGCTGAGCTGAGGTTATAAGATTTTTTTTTTTTGTTTAGTATTTTTTGAAGTGACATATCTTTTTATTCTTATCTGGTTTGTGTCTTGATTGGATGGAGCTGTACCTGCATATGAATTGCATATTAAACCTTGGATCAATCGACACACTTTGCCATTAATCAAAACCATGGCTAACAGTTAGTTTGGAAAATTAGCATTTGTCTGTCAATACTATGTTCAATTTAGGTTTTTCCTTTTTTTTAATAATTTATATCTAGTAGAGTGTGTTTAATAATAGCCAAGAATATATGGACATTCCGAAAACTAACGAGTAAATACCAGATAAGTCCTAGAAATTAGCAGGCTTTAAGAGGCTTAAAAGAGTTTATTAAAATATTAGAAAAGGAAGTAATGTCAATATATTGATTGATAGATTTAATGAAAAGGAGCCACGTCGTGGTTAACGATGGTCGGCTGGTTGTGTTCATTTGCGACACTTGTTGAGCATCATGAAGAAGGCTTAAACCAATTTTTTTGCCCTTATTGGTGTATATAACTATAAGTAAAACTAGTTGATAAAAGTATTTGACTCTGGACGGTGAATTGAAATATTTATTCAACATGCAAAATTTTAGGAACTGTAACAGACAAAAATTTAAAACCAATGGTAATGCATCGTTTAGTCGAACTTCAAATGTATAAGATATATTTATTTCTAATACAAACGATTAGATATAATTAGAATAATGAATTATTAATCCTAATAATTTAAAGGGAATTCCCTTATTTATTTAAATTGTTTATGATTTTAATATCGACAGGTTAACATACGTATCAAAATCGGGGGGTTGCTAAATGGAACTTATGTACCCAAAATCCATTTTTTCTTCCATCTCATGCTGAAAACTATATAGATTAAGAATAGAAGATATCATCTTTTTACGAATTGATGTCGGAGACTTAACTTTACTTTATATTTTCTTTTAATATGAAACGGTTCATCATTTGAACTGATCAGTAAAAAGAAATAAATATCTGTTTTCCATCACAAAATTGAGATGTGATTACCTAGATATATGTAGAACCTACTCTGAATTTCGCATTTTCAGAAGGGTTTTACGAGTATCAAATTATTGAGACACAATTTTAAATAACGTTGCCAAGATTTCATTCACATTTATAAATAAATTTGCATATATTTAATCGTGAGAACTAACATAGTTCGCACTGTTCATAATATACACACAAATAATATAACAAAAGCGTTTGACATCATCTGCACCATAGTTTCCACTAAGATCCTAATAAACTAGGGTCTCAAGGCCT